>VUQR01023406.1:16517-54962 GCA_015108515.1 Hemichromis elongatus | reverse complement strand
TGTGGAGCTGGATCTGTGTACACACACACACACACACACTGTTTTGTCTCCTGTTATAAAAGAGAGGCACATGTGTGCTTTCCACAGACAGCACTGTTGACACGTTACACAGAGGAGAAACACAGGGCAGTGGCATGAACTGTTACACACATCACACGTGTATGTCAGAGTGAACACGGACGACGTGGGAGCATCATAACAACGGGGCCCCGGGGACAGGCACAAGGACAGACGGTGAGACAGTCTCAATGAGGAGACACACTGAGACAGAGACAAGTGCCGGTGTAAAACAGTGGAGTGTAGACACACAGCTAAAGCGTTACACAAAACTAGTGTCTTCAACTGCCCGTGGTGGCCAGCCAGCTTTGGTGGACATGATGGGAGATCCACGCGTGTGTGTGGTGTGATTGGTGCCTCCGTGTACTGGTAACAAAGACAAACAAAACGATGACAGCTGGAGGGAAAAGGTCTCGAGTGGATCCAGTACGGGGGTCCCGGACTGTCACGTGGATGGGCCGGCACAAAGTGATACCCTGGCTCAGAGATGCACTGACAAGGTTCTCCACGTTAAACTCCTACGTCGCCTCATTCACCAGTGTTCACATCCAGAAAACCTCCAGCTCACTCCTATTCAGTTTGAAGCGCTCGTTCTCCAGTTATCACATTCACAACCATGATGCTGCCGCGCCCACGCCGGCACTACAGAGATCAAACTGAGCTGAAGGATGTAACGCGGGGCTACAAGCAGGCGTCCCAGACAACATTAAAGGGCGTGATACGTACCGTTCACGCAGCTAGTGTGTTCCTCGGTGAGGGCCAGCTCTGCCGGCCTCACCTCTGCCTCCAGCGTCACTCTGTCCTCCTGCTTGTCTGAAGACGAGCCATTCATTTGCTTCTCTGCTGAAGGAAATAAATTACACTTGTTATGCAATTTAAAGACTAACACATTTTTATTAGATTCCAAAAACAACATTATCTTAAATCAATTTGGGTCAATTTAAACTTAACTGCAACTTTAAACAGTAACAGGTGGGCTTCAAAACAAGCTGAGGAGCACCGAGGGGTAAAATAAACTCTTAATAAACCCGACGCTGCACAGCTGCTGTCACTGCACTCTGTGGACATTTATCCCGTACCGTTTTTAATGCCTGCTGTGCCCATTAAATAGCATGTACACACACACACACAAGTGGACACATAAATAAGTACCTGTGTGGGCCTCTGTGCACCCGTCATCACTGCCATCATACTCCTCGTGTCTGTACGGGGGGCGCTGATACCGTCTTAGTCTCCTCTGCTCCCTCTGCGTGCTCCTCTGCCCTCTGTGGATCCATCGGTGTCTCACGGAGCACATCCACCGCGCCCGCTGGCGCCAGCTCTTCCAGTGCTGAGAGAGCCCGAATCCGAGAGCTCCGCGGCAGCGCGGACGCTGCAAGCCCCCGAGTCGCCTCAGAGCCCTGTACCTGCTCAGCTGGGACCTGAACAGGTCTCCCGCTGCGGCCTGGCTTATGGCATGATCCGCGGGGGCCTCGCCGACTGCTGCAGCCTTCTGCTCTGCTCTGTGATGATCGTGCTGTTGTGAATGAAGGTGTTGGGAAGACTGGGAAGAAAAACGCGAGATTCCCCACTCCTCCACCTCCTGGTCTCCGTCCTCGTCGACGTCGTCCTCCTCGTTGTTTTCCAAACTCTTGCTGTCAAACTTACCCATGTCTTCACCGTCGAAATTGTTTACTTCCTCGTCATCGCCCACTGCTTCGCTCCCACCTATCCCATCTTCCTCTTCAACTACATATTCACCCGTCCACACTTTTTCTTTGTGTTCCAGTCTCAGGTGCATGGGGGTGGACACGCTGTGATCAGACACTGGGACTATGAGGCGGTCCCCTGGAATCCCACCTACAAAACAAACATGAGCAGTGATAGTAATCGTGCACCACGCTGGCCCAAAGCTCCTACTGCACTTCATCCCACGGGGGAGGAAGTAAGACGGACGTTTAATGTGCGTCTCCGTGAACTCTTCCCACACAACACAGCCAAACGTGGCACACAGGTGCGTCTTTTGGCCCTGAAGGTTCCTCTCTGTACACATTACATACCACCTGCCAACACGCCAACACATCTCCTTTGTAGCAGGTTTCCTTTGGACGCCGTTCATTTTTCATGTTTGGAAGTTTGGTTTTTGGCTTCGTTTCGCTCGCTGACGATCTTGTTCAAATGGAAATTTACAGCTTTCTTATATTTGAAATAACCACACTGGGACGCACAAGCGATTGTTTTTATGCGTTGTCGTTAGCAACAACGACAGAAAAACCATCGCGTGGCTCCGCTGTCCGCTTTTGTCTTCTACATAAATGTTTCACAATAAAGCTGAAGATCATGTTGAGATTTTTCAAAATAAACTGAATCCTGTTAATGCAGAGTGTTTACAGATGAGTAGCTAAGAAGAGCCTCGGGTGCTAAAATATCAACCTTAGACTCAAACGTTAGAACAGGCGTTTCCCCGCAGCACGCCGTGTCGTAAATACTCAAAGAAAACATTTCTGGCCTCATGCGTGGGTCAAAAGCCTGGACTCCAGGTCCACGACGCCCAGCTGGAAACACTTCGCGCACGTCCAGCTGCCTGAGATTCACAGACGTCACAGAAAATGTAACATGTTTGTGATCTATATCGTTGTTGGGATGACAGATGTCTCATATCGGGATATGAGTTTTTGTTCAAATCGTCCTGCAGGTTTCAGATCTCACCCTGGGTCAACACACCTCAATCACATGATGAGTTCATCACCAGGTCTCTGGAGAACTACAGGACATGTTGAGGAGGTCATTTAGCTATTTGAATCAGCTGGACACGTCTGACACCTCCAGGACACCGGCCCCTGGACGTCCCTGACCCCTGGTGTAGACTTTGAAATCACAGACTTCCAGGGACCCCTGAGGGCCGCTGCTCATAGCTGAACTTCACTGATTAATTGATCTATTTATTTTTTTTAATGGCATTAAAGCCAAGTTCCCAAGACATTGAATGAGACACAAAGAAAAACATACTTAGGTAGGTTTCATGTTCAAATCTACGCCACACTGTTGTTGAATATTCCATATTTTTAAAAAGGAACGTGTCCGTTGAGATCTTAGGGTGTCCACTGGTGGTCTAAACGTCCATTCCCCAGCTGGTCTTTACGATGTTTAACATCCTACTAGGGGACAAATATTTCACGTAGAAACAGTTAAGCGCTAACCTCCTCCTGTGTCGTTCTGCCCCACGGCGGTCAGTCCCAGGTCTCTCTGCCAGCGGTTCTGGGCTAGGCTACCACCACTGTCTCGCATTATCCAAGAAAAGCCCACAACCTGCGCCAGCTCGTCACCTGCGAACAAACACAGTCTGCAACGGTGGAGAGAACACAGTCAGTTTACAGACTCCTCTCTGGAAAACAATAGATCATTTTACTTTAGAGATGTAGTGCTATATACGCAAACGTAAAGATGCAAGTACACATTTAATGCAGATCCATAAATCCAGCAGTGACCATGCTGTGACAGCGGTCCATAAGCACTAAACGAGCCACGCAGGACTCAGGCGAACCACTACTAGCAGAATTCAGCACAACCTCCATCATATTGTATTTTCGGGGGTCTCTATCAACACCTTTAGGTCTACCATGCGCCCAGCGTGTCTTTTACAATAAAAAAAGAACTGGGTGGTTACAAAACATATTCATACGTAGCCTATAAATAACTTCACATGAAAGAAAGTCTCTATTTCTTACGTACACGTCATTATGGTGCCAATAAAAAGTAAATGTAAGGGTAATTCTCATTTCATTTGACACGGCAGCACTTTTCTAACCTTACCGAACACTTACAGCATGTAAAGCAGGTGTTATAGAGTCTTCACTTGTTATTACATAGTACTGAAGATAATGTTGCAACAATTATTACAAAACAACTACTAGGAATACAAAGGCAGTAATAATTAGCAAAAACCTCCACACGGTAATTTCACAACTAAAGCGTGGGGCTGTTTCCGTGGGAGCTAAAGCCACATTTCCTGTGTAATGTAACGTTAGAAAGCCACGGGCTTCGCTACACTGTCCACGGGTACAGGACCCACGACCCTGCTCACTGATGTTAGTCCTGCAGCTCATGTCGCTAGCTTCACTCCGACCACCGTGGGATGACAGCGGCATCGACAAAAAGCGACAGGACCCGCACATAGCTACGAGTGCAACTGTTTAAATGCAGGATTTAAAAATACTGATTTTTAAAAAATATAAAACTCTACTATTATGAGCACTTCTGCAGGAAATAGTCTACACCGATGCTATCTCGTGAGTGCTAAGAGCTAGCTTACCGTTGCCGTGGTTTCCTCAAATAAGACTGAATAAAGCTCACACCGACTGCAAACTGCTTTTTATTATAATATATCAGGACTAATGACAACCAAAGCATGGAGACGAACATACGGATTAAGCTGAAGTTATTTAAATTCGCAGAGTTCTTTAATTATCTGTTGACTGTGCGGGCTAACCTTTGAGCTAGAACCATGTTGTCCTCGGCTAGCTAACAGCAGACACCGTGCTAGCAGAAAAATAAACCGCCCAGTGTGTGTTTGTTTCCCAGCTAAATGCTGCAACTGTGTGCTTACCCTCGATCTGTAGGTTTGGTTAAAAAAATCTATCCAAGTTCTTCTAAGTGAATATGCGCGTACTCTGTATGCAGCACACTGGACCAAAACAAACGCTAATTGATGTTGAATCTCATTCAATGAAGTCAAGTATGGGGTAGCTGTTTCCACCCTCACCCTCCGCTTCCTCTCTTCTTCTTCTGTGTGAAGACGATCGGCCAATGGCTGTAAGGCGCTCTACCGCCGCCATGCGGTTGGAAAGAATATACTCGGACTTCAATGTTCGCCAGTTTCCTGCTCGTTTCGCCACTCTGGTCTGTGCTCACGGGATGAAAGCATTATTATGTTTACACGTTACAGACAGCTTTTGTAATGGCAAAAAGGCCAGGTTGGGTTATTTTATCTTTAAAATGTTTATTAGCAGCTTACTGCAAAAATACATACTTTTGTTTCCTTTTGTTGAGTAAAAGTATTATTTTTTTAATACATTTGATAAGATAGTTTGAGAAGCATAATAGCATTTCTGCAGAAACAAGGTGATTCCCAAAGAGGCATTAGCTGAACACGTGCTTGTATGTGCAGAGGAAACTCGACAAGTGGAGAACAAAATCAAACAGGTGGCTCAAAAATGAAAATGATGTCCTTAAGAACTTTTCTGTAACTACATGAGAGATCCAGCGTGTGCCTCAGCTGATCCGTGTACTGACTGTTCAAGCCTCACCATAAATGGTGTCAGTGGGCGCTCGGCTGCTAATGAGCTGTTCCTGAGGAAAAGAAATGGAAGGAGCAACGGCGAGAAGAAAAACTGGACTGAAAACTCACTGACAACAGACCTGAGGGAAGCCATGATGCAACAATATCTCTGGGGAGAGTGATTTAAAAGGCAGCCAACATATAAAGAAGTGCTCTCAAACGTCCTTCAGGAAGCCTGGATGGCTGAAAGAAGTGACAGGAAACGTGCCAAAGAAAGCTCATACTAAATAAAAGTCATCACACCAAATACTGACTGAGCTCAGGACTAGTGCACAAACTTGGTTTTTCATATGTGCTGTCCATTTATGTTTGCAGAGTTCAATAAATCACTCATTGCTTTTTAATGTTTCTAAATACAAGAAATAAGAGATGGAGCAAGCCTTCTGTCCCAGAGCTGGTGTGCAAACACAACCATTTGAAATGATTATGCAGGTGATTCTTTCACTGGTGGGCTCCAGGTCGTATAGACCGAGCAGAGTCCCGTCCTTCATGATGGCGCTAAAGGAAACCATACTCACACGCAAGAGGTTTTGTCCATGTGTGGGGCTGGAAGGAGTCGCCTAAAGGTCTCGGATCAATTATGTATTCAAACTGAACTCTGAGGCAAACTGTTACACTTTGTGTAACTGAGTGAAAGTGTTCAGTGAGCCACAGCTGAACCTACCATCCCAGCTTGCTGGTTCTGTTTTAACTGACGACTTGCATCCTCATGAATACACATTTCATGTTATAGACTTCTCCATCGCTCACATCAACAAATCGTAGCTTTCATATTTGACGTGATATTGTGTAGATTTGTTTTAAATTGTTCATGAACTACTTGTGTTTGCTTTGAAAAAGCGCCTGCGAGCATGGACGACGTGACTTCGTGCACCTACAGGTACACGACATAACCACAACAGCACATACTCTCTAAAATGATGCGGATACAACAAGGCCTTCAGTCATTGACACATTTATTTGAACTGTTACCTTTTTAATGATATTTGAAAGCTGTTCACAATACAAACTCTGTAAAGGTGATGTCATAAGGAGATCACATCTGAAGCATGTGAAAATAAAACACTGGCCCTGAGATACTGCTGGCGTGAGACTGCTTTGAGCTAGCAGCCAAAGCTTTCATGTTTTCTGGGTTCGCTGGTCTGCCAGATCGGCCAACGCCTGGACGGTCTGGGCCAAGCGACTCAGGCCTTCATCCTCCATGATGAGCTGAGGGGAACACAAACAATCCTGGAGGGGGATGGAAAGAGCAGCAAGCAGATCCAAGTAAGGAGCATGTACACCTCTATGCATTCATCAGTAAGCAGTCACTCATTAATACATAAAATATTAGCAAAGTAACAACGTCTGTCCAGTTTTATCACTATTTGATATAACTGCTCAAAAATTCACCTGTCAAAACTGTCAAAAACTGATGTGTGTTTAATCAGATCGACACTAAATCCAGAGTCCAGTCAGAAAACAAATGTTTTCCATCATTAGATATAGAAGAACTTTAGTATGAACACTTTCATGCAATAATACTAAAGATACTACAACTGATTTGTAAGGTAGGGTTTGTTGCCAATAAAGTACAGGAAGTTGTATTAACTTTTTTGCAGTAATGCATTAAATACAAACTTAGGTTTGTCCCTAAAGTTCCCAATGAATCTTGGGTAAAGCTCCTTCCTGCTGGAACCAGCCAGGAACGAACAGCAACATCAACGTGCAAACGTTTCCCTGAACATTAGAGCACGACTTTTACTGCAGTATTCATTCTTCACCGACACCGTTGATTACACGTTTAGATCGGCTGTACTCACCTGCTGTGTGTATCTGGACACCTGTGTGTGTGTGTGTGTGGGTGCTTGGTTGCAGCCAGATTAAAGTTTGCGTTGAGACAAACCAACGAGCTGTTGGTTTGTCTCAACGTTCACATTTGGAGGTGCGTGGGGCCGTTTCTCAAACGATGATGGAGGCTGGACAATGATCCCACATGCACAGCCCAGGAAAGGAATGAGATCCCAGCCAATCGGCCAACTCGAATCAAACCGAATGGAACCAGAGTCACACCTGAGCAGGTAGTTCCTCCATACAGGAGGACGTCTCATTACCAACAAACGCTCGTCTACTAAATATTAAACTCATTTTGTGTGTTCAGTACTTCTTTCCACTTTATTACACGTCACTCGTTTTACTGTGTGTTGATTACGCCGGTTGTTACTGACACACTTTCTTTAAAATCCCAACTATGAGCCTTACAAAAGAAAAAGGGACACAACAATTTAGATGAACATTAAGAGTATAAATATCGCCAGCTGCCTTAGCTTGATCAGGACTAATCCCAGTGGTTTAAAATGGGTTTGAAATACTGGGTTTAGAGCAAAGCATGATGGTTGCTGGTGGTAAAGGACGGTCGTTTGAGTGTGTCACTGTTTCAGTGTCGTAGAAACTCTCAAAGGGTTTTTTTTATCTAACAGAAAACAAAGAAATGATCACAAGTGAACTGAGAGGTTTCAGACCCAATAGCAGTTTCCATCTTAGTTTGGGGGTTTGTCAGGCGAGAGTCACAAGTCACGCACTCCTGGATGAACTTCATGAGGCGAGGTAGACGCACTTGTAAGCTTCACAAAATAAGACAAAATAAGACACTGAAGCTGCAGGAAGACACAAGAGCAGGAGAGCAAACAAAAAGCAGAGAAGCACCAAAAACGTTCCATCTGAAATCATTTAATCACAACAGAGAAAAGTCAAATAGATTTTATGAACTGAAAAATCATTGTTGTTAGTAAAAAGGTGTTATAGAAATATACAATACAAATGCATTTGGGCTGGACTAACATTAAAGATGTCTGCATTATTGTGTGTTTTATCGGTTAATGTTCATCCAGTTTCACCTAGAAAAATATACATCTGCACTGAAACAGCAGGAAAGCCATGTTAATCAACCTGTCAGATATAAGAAGCAGTGATTTTGGTTTTTACAACGAGCAAAAACAAAAACAACACAAATCACTGTCCCGTACACCACAGCCAGTACACTTCCGATGAATGGGCCTGTACTTACACTCCGAGGTTCAGACGGGGGCGCCGCAGAGGCGATTGCAACGTGAGCTTCAAAGTAGACAAAATGAATGGAGCTGAATTTCTAAAACTATTATTTGCACCTACTTCAATATATTATAGATGTCTAAACCAAAATAAAGCCACACTTGTGCCCTCTCTTTATTTTTGCCTGCTCACTGGCCTGTAAAGCAGCAACTGCTAAAAAATATATAAATTTAGCACAATAAAACAATAAATACAATAAAATGTCCTTCAGAAAAAAGTGTTGAAACAGGAACTCCAGAAAGTGACGATTGTTAAACTTCAAACAGAAAGTCAGGAAATGTTGTTTCTTTGTTGTAACGGGGCTTCTGCTCCTTTAAACACGTGGGAGGAAAATGAAAACGTCTGTCGATACCAAACGGCTTAGTCTGCTACTGACTCTTACTTTGACCACCTGGGGCCCCGACGTGCTGACGGTCGGGCGCCTGACCGCAGCCCGGACGCCATCGTAGGGTCAGAGTGTGGAGAGGGCTACGCCGAGTGCTGCACGGAGAAGGTGACAACTTTGTGGCATCTATTCAATTCCATTTTATTTATATAGCGCCTCAAGGCGCTTTATATTGTAAAAAAGCACATACAGAGAAAACCCAACAATCACGTGACCCCCTATGAGCGAGCACTTTGGCGACAGTGGGAAGGAACAACTCCCTTTTAACAGGAAGAAACCTCCGGCAGCACCAGGCTCAGGGAGGGGCGGGGCACTCGTAGGATCAGCCTGGGTCTGCTGTTGGTGCCAGAGTCACCAACACGATCAATCACACCGGCCGGGCGAAGAATGTGAGCCGGTCCGACAGCAGTGTGTGAGTCAACGGTGGGATAAACCGCTTGGTGTCGGCAGAGAACAACAGGCAAGTTTTCTTGTTATTTCCTCACATTTAAAAGGAAACAGGCTTTAGTGCTGAGAAGCAGTTACAACAAAGAACAACCGCTCACACACAAACGTCCGCACTTTTGTTCGGACTGTTTAGACCTTCGTCACACGAGTAAAAGCAGTAACACAAAGTACACTGGGGATTTACAACAGCTTCTGATTCAGGTACCAAGTGTTTCACATTACATAATGGAGATAATGATGAATGCAGTGTGTCACATGTGTAAATGAGCCAATCACGAGTGGCCCCAAACAAGCTTGAAGTATCCACAGAATGATAGAAATGTTCCTGTGTAACAGTCCGGCTGTGAGGCTGCTCGCTGCTCTGTAAGCTAACGGCCCTTCTACGTCTGTGCTGGACGCTCGGCTCATCAGCTTAGTGTCTCAGGCAACCACTGTCACTTTAGATTTGGCACTGAACCCAGTGAGCAAGCCCACAAAACACAGCTGATAGACAAAAGCAGCCCTTTAGTGAAGTGGCCCCGGGGCCCAAACCCGGCCCTACAGTCTGGTTTGAGTAGAGTCCCACAATGACAACGGTGAGGGAAGTTAATAGACCTCAGTTTGTTTGTTGTTTTTAAAAAAGAGAAATTATCTCTAAATGAATGGTTTTATAATAATAATTTCACCTCACTCATCATGAATAAACCAACACACGTCTGCACAGTGACATCACAGGCGGTGTATCACACCCACCATGGCTAAACTGGGTCCTTAAGGCTATAAAGCTCCTCACAGTGGAAGACCTGAAGTGTGAAGTCAGAATGACAGCCGGCTACTTTGTGACATAATGAAACCCAAAGCTCTTCCATAAATCAGGGCTCGTGGCGTGAAAGGAAGCACATCGACTTTATGAAGCAAATCTAAACGAGGACGTGTATGAAGCTAAAATCAGACAGTTTTCATTTCATATTTCTCCCAGTGAAACACTAATGAGCTACACTCTGAGGTTCAGATGTTTGCTCTCACCTCCCCAACCAGCCAGCTCGTACTACGTGGGTCTCCTGTCCATCGGCCTCGCAGATGCTCCCTGACCGGTTCCAAGGAAACGGGCCGATGTCAACTCGATACGTCTAACTGACCTGTCTGAGTTAAAGTGCACACGCTCATGTCACAAAGTTCTAAACCTACTAGCTAACGTGTTGGACTTCTGCTGTGTCACCGAGAGAACCGAAAATAGAACAGAATCCAAAATAAATAAAGCAATAACTTAATGACCTGTTTACATTTATACAAACAAAAGGTTAGAGTGGGGCTAACCCAGGCTGGCCCAACAGACCGCTGGCAGTAATGACAAATAAAGAGTCGACACACGGCGCGCTGGTTTGTACCTCACGTCTGACAGACCGAGGCGCCGACACGCCCCCTGCTGGTCCCGGTGACGCAGCACGGAGAAAAACAAGCTGGCAGGTTCAGTAACACTCGCTCAGACAGTATCCTTTATTTTATACCAAATGTATTGTTGTAGTAATGAGGTTCGCTCATGTGCACACGCTCTCTGTGAGCGAGGTCGATCAGCAGAGATCCCGCCCACTGTGAGGTGCGGCCAGTCACACGGATACCGGCTAAGAGCGGGGATCGTCTGGAGGGGGAGGAGCCCAGCGGGCTGCACCGAGGGCCGGCGTAGGAAACATCGGGGACTGTGATTCATGCAAAGCATGGAGAAGAACCCGACAATAAAAGCAGACACAGTGTAACTTCATGTGTGGCGGTCCATCACAGCTCAGTCTGAACAGCCTCTCTGTGCCGGGACTGGTACGTTTACCTGGATCGACCTCCCAGCGTGTCTGATAAGCTACTTGGTTAACCTGAGATTTAAAAGTACACAGAGCAGCCGTTTCTCTCAGAGTTTCACCAGTATAACCAGTATAACCAGCATCATCAGGACAGACACCAGTGTCCTTTCATCTGTTACTGATGGAGCAACCCAGGCTTAAATGAACTTCCAGAAGACGGTTGGTGATGGTGCAGGAACCTTTGGTGTGCAACACGAAGACGCAGCAGACAGACAATCATCTACAAAGTCAAAGGCTTTGACATTCATAAGAACACGAGTGTGACAGCTGGGCGCAGCTGTTTGCTTCTACGTTAACAGGCTAACCTGTCACTACTGTGGACGCACGGCGCGCCACGTGTCGGGGCTCTAAGGCAGCAGGCAGCAGTAGAGGACGTAGAGCAGCGCCATGGCCGCACAGTAGAAGAGCAAGAAGTCTGCAGACAGCAGCGAGGTGGAGGACGACGGAGCCACGGGCGAGGAGTGGCGGCGGCACCGGTCCTTCGCCGTCTCCCCCGCCTCCACGGCCAGCAGGGCTGTCACGCAGCGCAGCACATTGGGCAGCTTACACAGAAGCACATCAGAGCACACACACACTTCAGTCTGGACAGGAGAGGACACACACACGCACACACAGACGCACAGAAAGACAATGTGAGGAGTTATACTGTTAAAGCAGGACACGACAAAGGGCAGAATCGCACAAAGCAGGCTGGGCCTTGATTCAAAGCACCATCAACACACGAAGCACATACACAAACATGGTGTTTGTCATCAGGACATGTAGACGGCGTGTTTACCTCGGGGACTCCCAGCCTGCGACACGCGGTGATGAAGTTTTCCACGTTGAGTCGACACTTTGCCGGGCTCAGCTTGGGCTGCAAACAAACGGCCCACACACACACGAGGTGAGCTCGTTTCCATCGCAGCGGGAAGCTTTCAGGATTCCTCATCTGCTTCTGTTTCTCTACTTTTACACTTTCTTTGCTGTTTCACATTAAAAATCTTCTGGAAGCTTTTATTTTGAAATGTGAGAAGGCCTGGCTCAGACACACTCAACATTTATCACAAACTTATTATTTTAAAGGTGAGCTAGCTGCGGTTTGCTCACAGCAGCCCGTGAGCGTTCAAGGCTCCCACACTCACCACTGCTGGCGAAGGAATGTGGATGATGGACACGGAGCGGGGTCGGATGTGATTCACCAGCTGGCAGAGGATGGTGCCATTGGCCAGGGCTTCACCCACATCCTCTGGCAGAGTGATCTTCAGCCGGGACTCTAGAGTCTGATTAAGGACACAGAGCGTCACCTTCTAGTCTGCACTTCCATTATGAGGACATGCTCATCGTGTGGCCTACCTTGCGTAGCTGAGTGACATCTGGTCTTTCCTCTTTGGGCAGGCGCAGCGTCGTGCGAGACTCACTTCTGCCGGACTCCCCGAGAGAGAAGATGGCCCCTGACAGGAGAAAGGTAAAGGTGTGACGTGTGGAGCACGTGTGAATGAGAATGAAGCTGCGGCCTGTCGTTCGGTACCTGTGGGTTTGACGCTGCTGTGAGAGGACGTGCGGAACAGAAAACTGCTGGGTTTCTGGGCCTGAGCGGGGGGCGGGGACGTCTTGTGGGAGGACTGGACATCTGATGTGAACGGCAACGGAACAAAGTGTTAAAGACGCACTGGTCACATGTACGTGCCGAGGAGCGTGTGTAACAACACATGGCTCCCCCTTCATGTATGTGGAAGACTCGATCGCTACGTTGGAAACGTGCTGCCGAACGAAGGACACGCCACAAACACCGAGTGCTTCTCAGGAACCACGCTTTCATCTATTCAAGCAAATGTTTATAAGACGAGCGTGTAATTATGCTTCACACACACACACACACACACACACACTCTCTCTCTCCTGTGGTACCTGTCTTGCTGCTCGATCGCTGCAGGCACACTGAGGCCGAGCCCGTGCTCATTTGGTCAGCACTCTAGGAGGGAGAACACGTCTGCTTTACAACCGTGGAAACACAAACGTTCACCTCTGTGCACTAAGGCAAGCTCAGTACTCACCGCACATCTGTGTCGCAGGCCAGATGTGCCATTTTCTGTTTTGCTGTTTTCTGGTGATGAACCACTACAGACACACACACCACATCGTATCAGTGGGACATACACTATACATACACTACTTTAATAAAGATTTTTGAGGTGATAGAAGCCTAAACACGCCATCCTTACCATGAATTACTTGCCATCTGCTGCGCGGTGGCCACGTGACTTCCTGTTTTGGTGGAGAACTTCAGCGAGCTACAAAATAACAGGTTTTGACAAGCAAAGGCGTATAATTAGATATGAGAGCGACAGAAGGACGGTGAGCTGGGCCTCACTGGACCAGTGGAGCAAAAACACATTTACAGCGTGGACTCGAGGAGCGCTACGCTCACGATGGTAACGTTAGCACATCATCTAAGCTAAACGTGGTGACAGCTTTACGATATCGACATTCCTCCTGAAGGTCAGTATAAAGCGTCCCCTTATTACCTCGCTTTCTCCTTCTGCTGCTGCTGAAGCCGTTCTCTCTCCTGCCAGATGAACAAGGTGCCGGGCCTCCTTCGCTCCTCCAGGGAGGGGCTGGAGGGGGACAGAGGAGACGAGGAGGCTGAGGATGAAAAGTCCACCTCGATGTGGAGGCTGGATCTGGTAGTGAGACAAAGTGGACACAATAAGATTTCTTTGTCAGCTTTCAGGACTTCTTAGCTACAAATGTTCTTACAACCACTGCCAGCGTCACCGCTCGTACGTTAGCTTTACATTCACTAATGTTTGAACCCTTTTTACTTTATCCAGGAAATACGGAGCGCTAAACATGCACAATGATAAAAGAAAAAACAAACACTGTTCAAAATAAACGAGCTCGTTTTAATCAGAGAACTCCATCAAGCCAACTTGTGAATCCTGATCTGATCATCTAGGTAGCAGAGACTGTTGGTAATCAGTCTCAGACTGTTGAGGTAAACTCAATGCTTTATAGGTGAACGCCACCGCTTCCTCCCTTCTGACTTTTGCATTGGGCCAGGATCAGTGTTACTACTGACAGCATGACTACACAGGGACACAGGTAGTCCAGCTCCTCTAGGATGGCACAGCAGCATTACCAGATCTGCTCCTTTGTGTAAGGATGAACAGGATGAACACGGCCAGAGCTACAAAATGACCTCCAGCAAGCCCCACGTGTGAATGTCTCTGAGCAAACAGTCAGAGGGGGGGGCTGGGGCCCCGTGCTCACTGCCTGCTGTGGCCCCTGACTGACATGTTCCATGGATTAAAGACCTGGCAGGTCCAGTGGAGCAGCAGGGTCACCCTGAGCACATGTGACAGACATGAAAGGGCCTGGAGAAGCCACAGAGAACATTATGCTAGCTACTTATTGTCAGTTGCCACTAGGTGGCACTGTCACATGATCCGACTGATCCGTCCAGACCTGGACTTTCATCGAGCGTGTGAAGTTTGGGATAGACTGGTCCTATGGTGAATGACTGAAACTGGACATGGCACCACAGACGGACCTTCCAACAGAAACTCAAAAGCTCCGCGGAGGTCTTTGGACGAAGCTCCCAAACATCATGACGATGCAGTGGAGTCTCCAGGAGAAGTGCAAGATCAGAAAACGGCAAAAATCCTGTCAGCATCAGATCTTTGATTAAAAAGGGCTTCACTAAAGACTTCCACATGGCACTATGGCTCCAGCTGACCTCACCCACAAGCACTGCGTGCTGCTGGACTCCTGCTGTGTTATTTGCCATATTTGGGAATCTCCCCACGTGACCCTGGTGGCCTACTCACCCACAGCGCATGTGACATTATTGACTGTGCCACAGCGTGGCTGCAGGAGCAGCACCCTGCTGTCCTCACTGCTGTCTCGGGTGACTTCCCCCATGTGACCTTGGACACTACACTTCCACCCTCCACACAGTGTGCGGTCTGCATGCTAGTGTGAGCCGTGCATACGGACTGTGACCACAGGGAGTATCAGGAGGTGGTCAGAGGGCTTCCTGAGCCCCACGGTGAGGACATCAGTGGGCTCATGCTCCTGCACGGACTCTATTGTCCCAGCTCAGACCGTCCATTGTTACCCAAATAACAAGCTGTTGTTGAGTAAGGACATCGTAGCTCTCCTCAATGACAAGAAGAGGCTGTTCAGAGGTGAGAAGGGTTCAGCTGTTACTGAAGGGCATGATCAGAGAGGCTAAGGACAATTACAGGAGAAAGCTGGAGTGGAAACTCCAGCAGAACAGCATGAGAGCTGTGGAGTGGCATGAAGACCAGCACTGGGGTCAGGCCGCCCAGCAGGAGAGGAGCCGGGGCGGTGAGGACAGAGCAGACGAGCTGAATGTGCTGCAGTGAGCGCTCACCAACAACCACCCCACGTTCTCCCTGCACACAGCACCACTGCCTCCCGTGAAAGCCCAGAGTCACGCTCAAACTGAAACTCGCTAATAAAAACGAGGCCGATTTCAACAGCAAAGGAAACAAGCTTGATGCTGAACTGGTAAACAAGTGCTAATGCCTAAGCTATCGACCAATAGCATTAGCTTTTAGCTAACTATTGCATACAAACTGTGTTGATTTGCCAAGTCTGTGTTTTTTGAAGTTATGCACCCCATCAGCATTACTGTGTTAGAGAGCACAACGTCAGCGCTGAGTTAATACGAACTGTGCCACGCAGAGCTCAGTGTGCTTCACACAGCTGACCTGGATGTGCTCGAGTCCTGGCTTTGTAGCGCTGACGGTCTGTCCTTCTGGTCCTGAAAAATCAATACGCGCTCAGCATAATCGGGAGATTCACAGGATATTGTGCGACAGCTGCTGATCGGCGTGGGGACAGCCGCTACCGAAGGAGGCGTGGAGGTGCTCGTCCCGACGTCGTCCTGTTCCTCTGTCACGCTGCTGTCAATGAAGTCAACCTGCTCGGCGTTCCCGTTCACTGTGAAGCAAGAGCACGTCGCGTTCAGCGCGTCTAATAACAAAAACTGGGATTTCCAGCAGTCGCGTCTCTTTCCTCACCTTTGTTGGACTTCAGGTGAGATCCGCCCTCCTCTTCCTCCTCCAGGTTACTTTGGTCTCTGTTGACCTCCGCCATACGGAGCGAGCGCTCTGAGAAGTCATCAGCAGACTGAACACAGAGCACACGTCGGTGAAACACTGACCCGTTCATCTAATACTACAACATGCATTTTTGTATCTCACTGTTATGAATACTACTGGAGGATCATGTGATGCAGTCAGGCCACGTGTAACCTCACCTCGTTCCCAGACCATCTTTTGCTGCCGCTGTCGACGCTGTTGAAGCCGGAGTCGAGCCCTGAAAACAGGTACTGGTCCGACAGGCTGCAGGGAAGACGTGACAAGCACCCATGAAAGCAAAGTCAAGCAGGCGGTTTGTTTGTCGAGGCGAACTGTGGCACAGAGAGTCGCTCTAAGGGGCGGGGACTCATGGTTTAAGTCTCGGGTGCAGTTTTAGCGTTTATTTCCCACATCATCCAATATTCTCTTATCTGTCCTTGGTTCAAGTCCTACTCTGTTACTGGGCAGCTAATGGGACACGTTTAATTACAATGTTACTAAAATGATTCTAAAACAGTCGAGCATCTTGAGAAATGTGACTAATCTTAGGTGAGTGGTGTACAGGCAGGATCCCAACATGCTGGCGTGGCATCTCCACACAGACATAGACATACATACATGTACACATACACAAAGTGTGAGCAAAGTCCTGGTTGTCTCTTAAACCTTTCTCCTTACCAGCTGTTGAATCCAGTGGGTCTCAGGTGTTTCTCCAGCTCTTCTTGGCTCCTCTTACAGGCCTCCATGTTGAGGTACTTGAAGATGTGGTATTTGCCCTTGGAGCAGATCTGCGCAGGCGGCATCTGCAGCGGGTTGCTATCCAGCGAGATGCTTTGCAGATGCCTGAGGTGACGGTAGCACAGAGGCAGGTGGGAAACTCGGTTGCAGGAGACATCGAGCCTAACGAGGGGCAGCTCGGATATTTCTGGGCGGGGAACAGAGAGGGAAAGATTTAGGCGTGGCGCCGCTCCGCTCTTGGCTTCCTGGTATTTCTCAGCTTCGTAAACAGTAAAAACCAAACTGAGTCCGTACAGCTGAACCTCCTAATCAAATTAAATCATATATTGATAACATTGAGCCTGGTTCTGCCGGAGGTATCTTCCTGTTAAAAGGGAGGTTTTCCTTCCCACTGTCGCCAAACAGCTCATACATGTATACGTTTCCTCTGTTACTGGCCTGTTCAGCACTCTCCATCCCTCCTGTGGGTTTTCAGTTATTTTAAAAAAAGCAAACTCCCAAACAAAGAGTTGAACCTAGGAGGGAAAAAATCCCAGCATTTTATTTTAACATCAGCTGGCTCTGCCTGTGTGACACTGGGACACGGCTACAAACACATGACGTACCAGCATCACTGCTTCAGATAGCCTAGCTAATAAAAACTCATCCATCACTCTATTGTTGCAGTGTTCATGTCACATACGAATGATGTCACGGACTCTAAGCCGCGTTGCTATAATGAGTCCATGCACGGGAGGCGGTACCCAACTGTAACGGCAAACGTCCAAAACCAGGATGAGTCACGTGGAGCTGAGCCAAGTAAGCACTAGTGGAAACAGGATCTACGTGTATTTGTACCTTCAGGCAACGTGGTGAGCCGGTTCCTTCTAAGGTTCAAGTCTCTCAAACACTCCAACTGACCGAGCTCTGCCGGCAGACGCTGAAGTTCATTACAGCTCACATCCTGAGAGGGAGGAACACACAACAGGAAGTCAGACTGAAGGCTGGAAAAGCCTACAGTGTAACGCTGGACGTCTGACCATAAATCACAGGATGGTGAAGATGCTGGAGTCTCTCCTCCAGAGTACAAACAGAACATCCTAAGGAGAAGTGACAGTGTGTGTGTGTGTGTGTGGTGTGTGTCGTACCAGCTGTCTGAGTTGTGTGAGGGAATATATGGAGGCGGGCAGCGAAGACAGCTTGTTGTTACTGATGATGAGCACTCGGAGGAGGGGAAGCTGAAACACCGAAGGCTGTAGACTGGACAGGAGATTGCGACTGTGGAGGCGCACAGAGAGGGATGCTGTTACAGAAGTGTGACCTGGTGCTACGCAAACACACAGTTACACTGGAAGGTACAAAAAGATGTTATCATTACATTACACAGTGTATCTGGCTGCTTGAACTACCGACGACCTGGAGGGTCGGCCTTGTCTCCTAGCAACGGCAAAACGAAAGTGTGTAACTGAGGTAGTGTTGGTGACGAGACGGCCAGCCCCACATTAACAAACACTAAGACAAAGGCTCACCTCGGAGGCATTACCAGCACCTGGTTCTACTAAACCTGTTTCCATTTTGCCAGAAGGGTTCAAATGTGGACAGAACATCTACTTTAACACAGTATTTGTTGTTTTTGAAGCAGAATGACCCCAAACCTGACGCGTGTTCCCTCTGCTGCTCCAGCGCCAGGGCTCTGAGAGCTTTCTACGTTTAGGTCTACATACAATGCTACAGGAGGTGTGACGGTGTGTACCACAGTTACCTGAGGTTGAGGTAGGTAAGGGCCTGCAGGTTGCTGAGGCTGGAGGACAGGGAGCGCATCCCATTGTGGTACAGGCTCAGTGTCTCCAGGGAGATGAACTGACACAGCTCGTCTGGCAGCTCGCACAGCCGGTTCTTTGACAGATCTGGAACCAGAAACATCCGTCACTGTACATACACAGACACGCAGCGACTGGCACGATCCGTGCGCGGTGGTGCGCCCCACACGGCAGCTTCCACCTGGCGTCGTCCACATTAACTTCTAAATCCTGCAACGTAAAGTTACCCACCATCGCCCCCTGCCTGTGCCTTTCACACTCGCTGTATGCTCTCTGTCGTCATTCACCTTGAAGACAGCATCAAGTACCAGACAAGTCTTTACATTTACAGGATCAAATCCAGGAGAGCAGGCTGGGCTGTCCCAGCCACAGGCCCACATCCCACAGCTGTTTGTGTTTTCAAACACATGTTGCACAGAGAGAGTTTTATTCCACAGGGAAAAACAACCAGACGTAAAATAATTACAGCATAAGGATGGTTTGTTTCTCCGTTACATCCTCACGTACACGGGGAGTTTTGGAAGATTCCCCCCAAAGTGAAAAAAAACCCCCCGTCCACATGTAAACACAAGAAACAAAGTGAAACACTGAAGAACACGCCTGTGTCTGTGTAAGTGTGTAAAAGCTGCACATAGATCAACAGCAACAGTATTTTGTCTCCAGCTGCTGCTGCATAAACTCATGTCATGTGAACAATAACGTGGCGTGCATTTGTAAAAATCTCAGTTCTCAGTGATTCAAAACGTTGTTTACGTTGTGTTTCCAAAACTCGCCGTGTAGGCGTGGCCGTAGGGTCACGGAGGAAGCAGGGGTCGTAGTCTCGCTGCAGCCAGGATGTGGGCTGAGGTGTAGACCGGGCGTCTGCCTTGGCTGCACCACATTTGTGGAATAACCTTCCCGCTGCTATCCGTACGTCCGATTCTATCCAATCATTTAAACCTTGGCTTTCCTGCTGTGTTCCTAGACTTACTCTGTTTTCCCTTTTATCTTTGGTGGCTTTGTGCTTTTACCACGTTTGACTCCATAGGCATCCCTGTGACACTGACCTGTTAGCATATTTGGTACTTATAATATTTATGTTGTACTTGTACAGTAGAGCTTTGTACGAGCCAGGGTGGGAACAAGACAGCGTCGCGAGTCGTGCTGTTGAACCGCGTGGCACCTCGCATCGTGAGGTCTCAACATTAGACGTTATACTCCGGACAGACAGCGGCGGAGCCGATGTTAAGGCTGGGCAGCGCAGCGTGATCCTCAGGACCTTGTATTCAGGCGCAGAACGTCACATCCTGTTATGGGAACAGCTGCCTGTTCTCCCCTCCCTACAGGACATTTACACCGGGAGATGTCGGTCCAGAGCAGTAACAAACTGTTTCCACTTCTGCAATCAGGCAGAAGGTTCTGACATTGGGCATCAGTTAAAATGTTGACACTTAGATTAAATGACTGGTACCAGGTAGTGACATCACTGGTGATTAGTGGACTAGCCGCACACATCCCCAGTTATTCCCTAACTCTGAGAAAACGTCACCAAACTAGCCCAGATTCTGCTATCCTTCCCCCAGGAGGTATTTCTGTCCAGACAACTACTGACTTCTCTTAGAAAAGTCAGACTGATTCAACATTAGACTCACATGAAAGCGAATGCTGCAGAACGGGAAAAGAGAAAGTGGCCTGCCGTGTTTGAGCCTGGAAGTAAGCAGAAACGCTTCACGGTGAGGATCAAAAGGCCCAGCATGTCACCATCGTAAGAACTGAAACCTTCTGTCAAAGCTGACTCAGAGCTCTCTCTAAACACTGCTTGTGTTTTTCTCTGTCCTCCAGAAAACTCTCTGGAATCAGCTCACAATCAGCTGAGGTGAAATGTGTCATCAGGGCACGCTGTGCAGCTTCTTCCTTCAACGTCTACGGCTGAGGTGAAGAGAACAAATCCACAATATTCTAACATTAAATCCTACATTTAAAAACCTGAATGTTGTTTTTATTGCCATTTATTTTATTTTCTATTTCTTCGTGTTATAATTATTCCTCTCTCTTACTCTGGGACAGAAAACCCCAAAACACCAGGGTCAAAATATCAAGAACTGAAAAAAGTAAAACGTGTGTGGAGGAAGCAGAACAGAAACTCAGACGCATCACAATGTCACAAATGAAAACTGGCAGTACAGTGTGTAGGGCGGCAATAATCCGCCCATTATTCTATTTATCAATCAAGTGATGGAATAAGAAATGCTGTTGTCTTATTAATGAGCAAAAATATATATTTAAAAGAAAAAAGACAGACCTTTCAAACTTAACATTTGCATTTACGTGCCATATAAAAATGGAATTGTTTATAGAAAATATTTTTTAAAGCAAAAACATATAAATAATCTCAAATACGGTGAAAGGTCAGGAGTGTTTTATTCTCCTGGATGAGGACGAGCTGGTGTCCACGTTTATGAGTTTATACGTTAAAGTGTGCAGTGAATGAGAGCGTTAGTGTCTGCAAGCCTTTAATGAAGTACGAGGTTAATATTAATGTTAATATTAATAATAATTCAGTGTGACAAAGCTCCAGGTCAGAGTTTTACTGGCCCATGTGCATTTTTATTGGCTCAAATTTTTATATTTTTAGATATTAATCCAATTTCATGAATACAATGTTTTATATTATTTCACTTTCAATCTAAAAAAATGTAAAAAAAAAAGCCTTGAAATAAATATGGTGTGGTGCACCCCATGCCCCCCTTTAGACTCGCCCCTGTTTTCTGCAGGTATCACTTTCACATGAACCATGACGGCTGCTTTCAGCCTTCAGCAAGTTGTACAATTTAAAGATGGCGTCAAACTGAGTTAAGAGTTCACCTGCTTATGTTAAACAACCTGTGGAGGCTTACAGCAGATTTGTCTGCGTAAACGAACAGCTGTGGATGGAGCAGCTACAAGGTTGGCTTTTCTTCATGTCAGTTTGTTGGTCAGCTGGTTTGCTGCTGGCTTTTTTAGGCTTTAATGTTAATTAGAGGAATAGTGCTGCCGCGGTGGATGCTACAAACACTTTACTTGTACCTGATTCACTCTACCTGGCATTGTTTAATATCATTGTTTGTTAATATAAATACATTCTGTTTATGGTTATTAAATGATTCCCTCGTGCTGGACTAGATCTATTTGTGTTCACTCAATGAGAACTAATTACTTCAAAACAATGACTGTTTCATTGCTAAGCACTGCGCATGTTGCACACCCTGGAAAAAGTTCAAATCTAAACCAGTGAGAACAAATGTTGGAGGGCTGTTAAGCTAACGCATCTTCAGAACCACTTTTTTGTATCTTTAATATCAGCAGTAAGTAATGCCTGTGTACAAATATAAACCTGAATATAGTCGTTTGTGCAGGAGTGATGAGTTAACCTCTACTTTCATAGGACAGGTCAGGATTATGCCATAATGGCCACTTCAGGGTATCTGATGACCTACATCGACTCCTGTTAAATTACCTCGGTCGCCATGGAGACCGGGGTGAGCAGCAATTAATAGCTCGGAGAAATCGGCTTGGATTAAAAATATAAAGAAGGAAAAGCACACAACACGAAAAGTAGTACATAGGTAGCTGTTTATGAGGAGGTTATAACAAGCTCCCACTTGCCCTGTACCACCGTCACCCACTGTGGGCATTTTCCAATGAAAGCCCCAGGTGTGCTCATCACCGCTGACTCGGCCAACCCTAACCTGACTCATATGGAGACGGAGTGAACAGAGAGCAGCCAACAGCTGCTACGGATCAATGACTGTGCTGTGGCCAGAGGGCAACGTGCACCTGAGGGTAAGGAACCCCTAGCAGCAAAAAGGCAGGTCTCTGAAGTCGCACGTCTGCAACCTAAATATATATATTGTCAGATTAACTATAAAATCTCAGTGTGAATGCCTTTAATTAAAGAGATCACTGACAACCTAACTGGAACTTTACATTTCACAGCATTTGTGCGCCCATAGTTAAGGTCCGTTGGTGTTTATTGTTCTCAACTGTATCAGCATGGATGGAGTGTGTTTACTGGCACAAATGATACACCAGACAGTGATGTGGCATCACCACATACCGCAGGGATGAGTGGAAGCAGTTACCGGGAGAGTCATCCAAGATCCCACAGAGCAAGAATAAGACCTGGAATACTCAGCAGGTACAGCCGTCTCAACGAAAACAGTAATAAAGGAGGTCTGGGAGAAGATGGTCTGGTCCGACGAGACCAGAACCAGACTGGATGTCATAACAAACACGGTCAAACACGACACTAACAAGTCTGCAGGTGGGTCTAGTTTCAGCATCGGGCACTGGCACGGTTCATATAACCGAAGCAAGGATGGGTGGAAAATGTTCAGAGACATTCTGCACCAACACCTGCTGCCCTTTACCGGGATGATGAAGATGAAAGGAAGACCGACGTTTCTGAAAGACAACGATCCCAAACACGCGGCCAACTGGACGCAGCTGCTGCAGAGGCCCAGCCAATCACCTGACCTGAATCTGAGCGAACATCTGTGGAACGACTTCAGAGGAGAGGAGCACTGAAGCAGGTCTTCAGGGTTTGAAGCTTATGTGGAAGAACAGGCCAAAACCCCACGTGAGGAGTGCACACAGGACGTGTCCTCAGCAATAAAGGCTTTTCTACAAAGTAATACACACGTGTTTGCAGGCGTGCTTCACTCTGTCCCTTTGCATTGTTACACAGAACTCAACATCTATAGATTCATTTCTTTGCATGTGTGGATAGTTTGGTTATTACTGACATTTGGGGACAATGTCAGTGGAAATGTGTTGACTTTTTAATTTACCCGCTGTACCTTATTGGTCAGAATAAGCTGCAGCGAGTTTTCCAAACGTTTAAAAGTAGTGAAGGTGCATTTACTGGAACAATGAAAGCAGACCACGAGGTTTAAAGGTTTTAAAGGGATCAGCAGAAAGAGGAGGATTTTCCTCTCAGAGCACAGCTCCACATCTAATTGCAGGCTCTGCAGGAGGAGGCTTACGTCACCTCTGACACATTGATGTGACGGGACTCGGTGACGGGCAGAGGTCTTCTAAACATCTACAGCCTGATAACGCCGGACACGGGCCAGATCGAGACAGCAAACAGGTTTAAATTGATTGTGTAAAAAAGAAAAAAGGCAAATGAGGTCATCAGGCCTCTCATGTTCCACCCTGGATTGCATAACACCGGGCCTCTGTGAGGCACCGCTCAGCACACCAAGTGTTATTGTGTTTGGAGCTGCGCTTCGTTTTGTCACAGCTGAAACACTTCAAACATCACAGTTCAACAAGCCTTCGAGTTGGACTATTTCCCCAACGGGAAGATTGGTGGTTCGATCTCAGCCTGATCAGTCTGCATGCCACACTAACCCCAGGTTGCATCCATCGGAGAGTGAATGTGCGTGAATGAATTAGCTGGACAGCACTAATAACTGTGCTTGTGTGAACGGGGTGAGAGTGGGGTGAGTAAACGAGTCGTATAAAGCTTTGAGTGCTCAGAGTAGAAAAGCGCTGTATAAGAACCCGTCCATTCACACAGTTCAGTTCATCTGCTCGTATCCTTTATTTCTTCTTTTCTTCTCTAACCCCAGCCGTCCGCAGCAGATGGCCCCGCCCCTCTCTGAGCCTGGTTCTGCCGGAGGTTTCTTCCTGTTAAAAGGGAGTTTTTCCTTCCCACTGTCGCCAAAGTGCTTGCTCATAGGGGGTCATATGATTGTTGGGTTTTCTCTGCATGTACTATTGTACAATATAAAGCGCCTTGACCGTGATCTGGCACTATATAAATAAAACTGAATTGTATTGAATAAGTCATCTACTTTTCATGAGAAAGCAACCACTACTACCAAATACAGCCCACGTGTACTTGGACGAGCCACGACGTGTATTGTAACATGCTGCCCCCCCCTTTACACAGGCACAACATCACAAGAGGAAATCCACAGCAGCTGATGGTGTTGGGATACAACTTTAAACGCTATAAATAACATTATATTTCAGTGATATGTCAGTGGTGGGTGCAGGCTCTGAGCAAACTGAGGAGACTAAGCTGTTGAACATGTATGCAGTACGCTGCTAAGGCCCCGAGGCCCCTTCATATTGTCCTGTTAAGGAGCCAGACTGTTTAAAGTGATGCGAGGCAACGTGTCCCAGGCTTGGGACGGCTCTCCATGAACTCTTGACTGCTTTGTCATTTTCAGACCAATCCTTGTTGCGTTGGTTTTGTTTGTTAAGCCACATAACAACAAAATACTATTTCTGTAGTTGAATTTATGAAATACACACAAAATCATAACAGTTTGATGAAAACAGTATTTTTGCACCAACGAGGTGATCCCAAAAAGCTGTTAGCTCTCAGCCAAAATGTTGGTGTGCAGTGTATCCTTAACACCACACTGGATAACTAAAGCACAACAGAAGACGTGATGGGGCTAAAATTACAATGAAAACTGAAAACATCCAGAAAGCTTAGACAGAGGACCTCGATCCTTTACTGTTTGCAAAAGCTTCATCACAAATGATGTCAACGGAAGCTGTGTCGTCAAGAAGCTCTCTCTAAGGAGGGAAAATGAGATAAACTACACAAGCACACATGGCTCACAGAGTGACGGACCCACATTTGATATGTTTGGTTCAAAGTGTCGTTGCATGGAGGAGGAGGATGTTTACCAGACCTCATGAAAACCTGAGCTCTGGCTCCATTACTATACGTTTGCTGTGAGCAACCAGAGCAATAAAAAGCTCTTTTCTACATTTGACTGAGCAGCAGGCAGCTCTGCCGTCCCCTCACCCTGCCTCTTTTTCATAAGACAGCATCAGACCGCAACGTCTGTTCTGACGCCGTTTGTTTCGCAATGTTGCCAGTGACAACGCAGCTCTGAGTCTGCTGTAAGACAGGATGTGGCTCTGTGGATTCCTGTTACAGTGTCAGTGATAGCAGGCTGATGAGCAGCACTGTAGACGGGAGCTACATGCAAATGCATTCAGTACGGCGTGTGTGAATCTGCATCGTTTCATTAGGTAAGAATCTGAATCTTCCTGTTAGTGACGGACACATGCGCCAAGTTACCATTTAAATCATAGCCACACGTTTGGATACGACCTGATCTCAACCAGCGTGTTTCATGATTCTTTTTCCTACCAGCTATATAACCAGCAGCTGATGAACCGCTACCTGGTTGGCTCAACAACTTTGAAACTGGAGGTTGGAGAAGTCAGCCAAACAGCAGAGTTTATGTTGGTTATTTGAAGCCCTTATTGTTTGTATTTCATTTATGATCTTTATGTGTATCCTGCCACACCCCCTCCTGTCTTCTTTCTGTTGAGGCCATACAGACTGCAGGTTTCACTTTAGCTCCACATGCAAAGCTCAGTGTGTCCATGCAAAAGGCACAATATGCTGCTCAGCACACAGACAAACAAACAATAAGACTTAGATACAGACAAACAATAATTCAGCAGAACAACTATTATTATATGATGGGCATGAAAAAAATCTGACAAAATAAATGTTCCATGGTGTTTGGATAGAACTGTGAATGTAAACGTAACCTTGTCTAAAGGCTTCTTTTCAGCTTTACCTTGTTTTCCACTCAGTCATCAGTTATTCAGTTCAATGTTATTTATATAGCACCAGATTACAACAGTCGCCTCAAGGCGCTTTATATTGTACAATAGTACATACAGAGAAAAGCCAACAATCATATGACCCCCTATGAGCAAGCACTTTGGCGACGATGGGAAGGAAAAACTCCCTTTTAACAGGAAGAAACCTCCGGCAGAACCAGGCTCAGGGAGGGGCGGGGCCATCTGCTGCAACCGGTCGAGGTGAGAGAAGAAAAGAACAGGATATGTTATGTCACTGTTTAGCTAACATAAACTATTGTAAGTCTATTAACTGCAACCAACCAAACCCAACCTGGCGACGTTACACTCTGTACTGACACCAAGCATGTTCTAGAGACGTGGGGTGCTTATTTCTTAAATCCAGCTACACAGACAGAATGAGCTCTGTGAGTAGGACAGGCTCCAGAACACAACTAAACTACACCTTGTATGAATCTGTTACACAACTTACCTTTCATGTTATTTTACTTAGCCTGAACCTACCAATCTATAGCCACATATTAAGAAGCACCTATTTCATCTATCTAATTGTAAAAACTTTGACTCATCCTATAACATAGTTATATGTGCACACACAGCATTTCATCCCCTCCGAGGCCCTGTCTTGTACCCACTTCCACAGTGAATCTGCTGTGTTACGTAAGAGAGCCGTGGCGTCAACTTTCATTACCGTGGAGGATTATTTACACACCAGCAGTGGTAGACTGTGTGGGGACAAACACTGCTGTGACTCCTGGGTTTATGGATCACGTGGTCTACTAGAGCCATGTGTGTTGTAATGGCCCCGTAGGTCATAAGAGAACATGATATGTTTTTCCTCCTATACCACACTAATTGAAAATTTGAGAAACATTAAATAAGTTTAAAAAATTAAGACAGTGAATTAATTAATACTGTTTTAATAAAACGGGTTAACATTAAAATTTTAACTGGAAAAATTCACTAGATGCTATTTTTTTATATTTACATCCAGCTTGTAGTAGTTAGCAGGCTATGACTTCCTGAATAATGAAGTGGCCTGGAAGGTCAGACCTGTTGGAATTCACTGCTTAGAATAAAACAATGTGGTTGAACAACAACAAACACCGGTCACAAGGAAAGACAAAAATAAGAAGGAAACTCACTCTAGAGTCACAACTCAACTTATGCAAGTTCCAAATAGCACGTTCAATTCAGTTCAGCTCTGTTTAAACTAGCACCAAATTACAACAGTTGTCTCGAGTCACTGAATATTGTAAAGAGTCTACACTAGTACAGAGAAACTCCAACAATCAGACGACACGTGTCAGCTGGCACTTTGGCAACAGTGGGAAGGAAGAATTCTCTTTTAACAGGAAGAAACCCCTGGACCCACCAGGCTCTGGGAGGGGCAGGGGGGACAAAGACGGGACAAACCATACACTAATGTCAGTCTATTAGCTAAAACCAACCAACCAACCAACCAACCATCCAACCAAGCAGCCACCCGGGTGAAGTCCCGCTCTGTACCGGCACAAGACGACGCTAAACGCGTTCTCAAAACAAAGCTCTCACATTTATAAAGTCCCTACAAACAGATCAAAATAACAGTAACTTCACTGCTGATATTAAATTGTCTAACAACAACACAACTTCTTTATCGTAGGGTAATAAAGGTTTATTCTATTCTATTCTAACATCCTATGCACTGAAGAACAATGGCTATAGTTCTGACTACACACAGTCACAGACTATGTTACCACACAGGTAACGTCACACAGATTCTTCTCTAGTTATATCCTTAAGACTGAAGACAGACTCTGCCGTCCCTAAAAGAAAAGACAGCAACATCCTGCCTGTGCACCAAAAACACAAAACCCTTCTTCTCCTCATTATGAGATTCCCCATCTCGTCTTATCAGCTCATGAGACGCTCCTTCAGTAGTCCCATGGATATCTTCTTTGAGGAAACTGGTTGTTGGTTTGTTGATTCATCTGTCACTGTGATGTTCAGCATGACAGCTGGATGGAAATATGCTGTCTGGCTAACAAAATCTGCCAGATAATCAGAAAGGGAAATCAGGGAGACTCAGAAGAAAAAGCAGAAGTGCAGACTGAGTGAACATGCCGCCCACATCCGCACAGTAAAGGAAGTAAGAGCCGTCTCTCATAGAACAGACTGGAACTACTGACGAACCAGGCCAGAAGCCAAGTATCCAACACATCGCCGATTATCTTAATAAATATATTGCATTGCTCGGCTGTGATTTTGGCCCATTTCTCGGTATTACGCAAAATTTAATTTACTGACGTGAAAATCACACCAAATGTAACAACCAATCCAACCAAGCCACACATGCAGAAAAACCAAACCATTAAAGCGTGTTCACCAAGTCCCACACACAACACCCAAAGTACAGTTTGGTTTGTAGTTTCCAGCAACACTTCCCAAACATGTTCCCTTGGATCCCACGTGGGGGCGCTGTGGGCCCCCGGAGGGCCTGGTGCTAGCATACCTACAATATGCCCACACACAAGCGGTAAAGTGTGGACCAGTCTCTACCCAGACTCAACAAGATACACTACGGAGCCACTTATAGACATAAAGAAGAGAAAATACGACCTTTCACTTCTTTAGTTAGTCAGCAGTAAGTCAATAAGGCTAAGCTCTTGAATCAGTCGTCCTTTCTCCGCCCTTTGCTGACAGTTTAATAAAACACCTTCTATGGTTTCAACTCACACTTGTGCCACACAGGCGCCACAGGTCTGTCAGGTTGTGAACGTTTGGCCCGTTGTGGCAGCTATGTGGCCTTACTATGGGCAAGCCCAGTATGGACTGGGCACAAGAAACCAGTCAAGCCTGCATGGATGCCAACAAGGCGCTACGTGTTAGGGATGTACCATCTCATATCACTTAAACAGCAGGAAACATTTTTATGTGATAGTAAAACGCCATATAGTAACAAACTTGCTATTGCTTAGTGTGTCTGTATCTGTAGTGTGGGCAACAATGAGACAAGCCCGGGGATGTCTGCGACCTCAGAGGACACATAACAGTGTGACAGCTGCAGATTCATCATAACCGATACCTGAATGTAGCCGTGGACGAACATACAGTGAGTAAACAAGAAACACCCAGTGCATCATGGGAATCCCCCAGCAGCAGCCTACTCCTGCTGCAGCATAACTAAGGGAGGATTCGGGGTCACCTGGTCCAGCCCTAACTACATGATTCAGCAAAAAGGAAAGTTTGAAGCCTGATCTTAAAGTAGAGATAGTGTCTGTCTCCTGAATCCAAGCTGGAGCTGGTTCCATAGAAGAGGGGTCTGAAAACTGAACAAAATCTAAAGACATGACTTTGGCACATAACTGTATCTATATGAAAAAAGTAAAACATATTAACAAATACACACACACACACACACACACACACACTCCAAGTCAGCAGCTGGGCTGCTCAGTTGTGACATGCAGTGTGCCGGCTGTCCAAATCCCCTCCAGCTCTCAGCATAGCTGTAAAGGCCAGCAGGCCTTCAGCAGCCTTTATTAGGAATTTGGAGATGTGGCAGACCCCTACAGGATAACTTCAACTCTCCATACATGTTCTTTTTAAAAGAAAACCTGACATTTGCTTCTAAGGAGTCCATTTAATCTGCTTGCGATGCATTGAAGCCTACCTGAGGATTAGCCCAATCCTAACCACAATGCACCCCACCATCAGAACGGCTCGGCGAATCGACACTAACACTCAGCGGTGCAGAGCTTTCTGCGTCAGGAGGCACAACTACCACGTACTGAAAGCATGTCATTAGACAAGGCAGTCAAACACAGGCTAGACGCTACAGAAACATGTATGCAACAGTGTCTGCAGCCCTCTGCATGGGAGACACCGACTCTATCTACTGCTACATGAACAACAACTGAGTCACCACGAGCCAGTGTGACTGACAGACGTCAGCAGCTGCCTTGGTGATGAGGACAGCGATGCTAAGCACAACTGAAACGCTGATTGTAAGATTCAGCCACATGCCTCGGAAATGTATTCATCTTTAAATAAAAAATTCTTTATTGGGTTATTAACACGTTGGTCAAAGGGCCGCGTGTCGCTGCTTCTTCAGTCAAGACACAAAATGCAGAATGAAAACGTGTTCTCTGCTCAGATTCAGCCTCCAAATGTCCCACTCATGCATTTAGCTTATAATGTGAACCGTATGTGAACAGAATGACATTGTCATTAACAGTCCCAGCAGCATTCAGGTACATGATATAGTCATGAAAAGCCTGAAATTATTCCTAATACTTTATTATCAAAAAACACGGAACGACACACAATAAGAATCCAAGCGTCATAGCTGCTTCCACATCACAGCTACCGCTCACTGAGACAAATCAGAGATCAGACTGATGGATAAATCAAACCTCCTAGCTAATGATAACGATTAGGACAGCAGTACTGTAATTAATGGATGTCCAGGTATACTTTGCAGCTTATTTTAGCTCCCGCCCTGCCAAAGCAAATGTCTGACCTCCCGAACCCAGAGGTTCCTTCCTGTAAAAAGGGACTCGTCCCTCCCACGGTTGCCAACAATCAGGGCTAATCTGGTTATGGGGGTTTATCTGTATTAGTGTTGAGTCTAAAGTCCATTAGGTGCCGAGCTGACGTACCCACTGTGCATGGGCCTGCGAGCTGACCGATGCTGTGACTATAAACACTGAACTGAATCAGCCCAGGAAAATGTTACAAAGGATTTTTACTGTTGGGGATCACTGGATCCAACCTCTTATTTTGAAAGATCAGTTGCTGCTAACCAGCTAGCCCGGTCTCAAGACCAGGTTCTCCACTGCCAGCTGATCGAGTCATTCAGGTGCCTCACCTTAAATCCACCAGGGTCCATTTCACAACAAACAGCCTTGTGGGTTGTGTTTCACTCTTTCATCCACCACAGTTTCTTGAACACTTCTTCCACTATGGTAACAGCTGCATTTTAACTTTTTATTATTTAATACAAACCCCAGACATCCCAACATTAATGCAAAACACAGCTATCCCCCCAGTCAAAGGGCTTGAGTGCCCCACTTGTGTGTCTATAGATGCCCATAAAGCCAAGACCCGGATTGTTAGACGCAGATGGTTACAATATGAAAAAGTAGTACCAGCAGCAGCAGCACTGCGATCAGACTAGTTTCACTGACTTGGATGAGGTAATCCTCTTTCAACATCGCTAGGCTAATCCGCACCCACTTCACTGGTTAACTACTTTTACTCTGTTACCAACAGCTTTAAGCGACAAACTCATAATAACTGGCACGAATCCGAGGTAAACACCAAGTCGACCAAAGCCTGCGGAGGCTTTCACATGAGAAGTTGAAGAAGAGGAACTCGCGAAGTCGTCGGACGGTTTTCCCTTTTCTCGTTGGAAGTTAGCCGAGCAGCTTTCTTAAACGCGACAACCATGACTGTGTTTAACTAGACACGCTATTACACCCTAACACGTTTGAAGCTTTGGAGCAGAAACGTATTTGATGTAATGTTGGACGCTCGGGCTGTACAACCCTGAGTCCCGGTTAAAGATACTTGACGTACTGTGAGGTCAAGTAAGCCCGCCGCAGCAAGAAGTCGTTATTAATCATATATAACACGTTACTTTAACGGTAGAGAGGCTAGTCCCGTAGCTGTGACGGGATGAGGGAAACTTGTTCCTTTAAAACAGTGTTGTGAACGCGGAGGGGTGCGGGGAAGGATGTGTGTTCGCCCCCAGCACAGAGAAGCAGGTGGCGATACAACAAAAGGCGTCTGTCGTAATTAAAGCTAGCATGACGGCAGGCTTTTCAACTTACTGACAAAAGTGAGAAAACAAGCTAACCTGCGTGTGTTATGTCGGACAGGTCGTAGTTCTTGGCGCTCCGAGGAAACTCCTTCAGTTTACGGTTTGACAAGTTGAGAGCCCCACTCGTGGCAGCCTCCTCGAGCGCTTTTTCCACGCTACGACTGGCCGCTACTGTGGCAGGCAGCTGGGCTCCATCCCCAGCAGCCATCAAACGTACGGGTCTACCTCCTCTTACACTTAGTTTGGAGCGTCCGCTCCACTTTCATACCCCGTGGGTCCGTGTAAAATCCAGAGTGGGCGTTCTTCGTGGACACTTTCAAAGCACAGAAATATTTCTTTTTATAACGCAGGCTTCGCTCACACAACGGAAGCTCTCGATTCCGTTAGTGAACCAGGGCTGTCAATCTTCCAGGAAGTCGTGCCAAGCTACAAAGTGTTCAAACTATTTTACCAGAAGACCGGGTGTCTCCTTCAAAATAAAACCCCACACTCGCCAACGACGGAATCAAACGTCAGTTCAGTAAACCTCCGTGTACGTGACAAGCTTTTAGTAGAGCAAATACAAAAAAATAACACAATACTGACAGATGTGCATATTTTAAGTAACTGAAATCATTTCTAGGGATAGATTAGAAGATTTGGACATTTTATCACCAATTGCAATATTTTTAGATTCAGAATTTGACTTCTAGGCTCCTCGTTACACAAAGAAGTACTGCAACATGTTGGCAACTGTAACATTAGCTCTATCATAAGGGTTCATAGTTTAGAATGGACTGGATTTGCAGCACATGTCCATTCACTTTCTGTGTCAAATGATGTATGGTCCATTACAAAGAAATATAGACAAATAAATGTCTGTACACTGGAATAATTTGGTAGGTTGAATGAAAAATAGAATAGCCTTTTATTGTCATTGTACATGTACGGTGAAATTGTGCGTGCTCCATACTAACTGCATGAAATAAAATGTAAATAGTTGTACAGCAAGAACTAATAACAGCCCAGAGGAGTACATACAAGCAAGAGAACCATATACAACAAAGGAGGAGAGCACACGCTACAGGTAGCAAAGTGCTGGAAAGTAGTGCAGTGGACCTGTGTGAGTATAGGGTCCTTATGTGAGTGATGAGTTACTCAGACCACGGCTCAGACTGGTAGGTGGGTGGGCACGGGTGGGCTGTGGGTCGATAGGGTTCGTTAATAGTCTGAACGGCCCAGCGGAAGAAGTTGTTTGTGAGTCTGGAGGTGTGGAACGTGATTGACCCGAGGCGCCGACCAGAGGGATGCGAGGGGGTCAGCTGTGATGGCCGTGGTTTTCCTGTGACAGGAGGAGCTGGCGATGGCCTCCAGGGACGGCAGAGGCAGCCAATGCTTTATCTGGGGGCAGTGTTAAATACCCTGTTCCCAGTAGTGGTCCATGTGAACCAAACACCCAGGCAGCAGGAGAGCACGCTCTCCACTGAGGAGCAGTAGGACAGCTGAGCAAGGCTTGGATTGGGACAGGAGTACAGGAGTAGGCCCTGATCTACACTCGTCAAACAATATTTAAGTGTCCTTAAGGTTGAAGGGTAAGTAATCCTACACGGTGTTGAAAGTACTTATGGGTGGAAAATCCATGTATTAAATCAAAACTGTGCAAAAATGACCTCTGTTGAATATTTGCTGCACAACTATTGTGGAACTGAGGTATGGAATCAATAAAAAAGCCACTGTCACCAAACAGAAGTACACCATTTGATCCTCTCTGAAGCTGAGCGGAGAATCAGGGGAAAGAAAATCCCGAGTCACGAGTTTCACCGCTCCATCTGGAATGATGTTTGTAGAAATTACGAGTACGTACAACCACCGTGACGCCTGAAATCCAGGAGTAACGGCTGCGTAACCCTCAGCACCGGGTGCCGATGGGCAGCTGATGGAAACGTGGCAAACACATTTACAGATTCATGGCCACTTCTTACACTGTGGTCGACTTGGGCAGCAGCAGTGGGACATTTAATGAAGACACAGCTCAGACTGTATCTGCCGGTTGATCCCTGTTAAAGCACAGAAATCACGTGGATGCCCAGCAAAAGTGAAATGAGTCTCCATGAAGGTTCATTTACAGCCTCGGTGTTGTCACAGCACTCCTGGTTAAATCTGTAATCATTCCAAAGGAAGTCTTAAAAAGTAACAGCTTTGAGCCAAGACGGAGGAAATGGCCCTTTCCATTAGCTTTGAGTATTAATCATCAGAACGCCGTTATCTTCTGGATTTTATTTTGCTAGGTTTAACCGGAAGTGGAGCAACGCTGCGTTTGTCGACGTAGCTTTCACGAGGGGGAGGGGGGGTGTATAAGGGGTGCGGCCAACGCAAGGCTACGAGGAAGCATGGGCGTCGCCTCAATGAAAGTATTTCTGAGGCGGACTGGAGGAGGCGGAGACTGCGTGTAGTGTGAGTCCTGTTAATATAACAAAGTATTTATAATGTTTATAACACAACCACAACGTAGTCACACACAAGCTTGTGGCTAGGTGGGCCGATAAAAGTTCCACTTCCGCTGAAGTTAATAACATTTTCATTTTTATTATAGTACCACAGCACCAAATCCAACAGTACTGTGTCCACTGTTTTAACTTTTTAAACATCCATATGAGATGTATCATATTATCATAGAGCGTCTTGATGCATTCTCAATCATCCAGGTAAGTAAATCTCCAAAGGCTGATTCTGCTCATCTGGACGTCCAGGATTCACTGGTTTCACTGGTTTCACTGGGTCTAGTGTTTTTGATTTGGATGCCTTCCGGTTTGCAGTTTTTGGAGGGTTGTTTGGGTTTAGCTCTAGATGATATGGATTAATTCGTCAATATAGTTTCTGACCTATATTTCTTCTGGCAGTGTTTTATCTCTCTAACCAGTCATTGATTATTACAGTGTTAATGATCTGATGAGTTTATTCTCCACCATAACTTTGTCTGGTCCTGGATTTTATTATTTTCCACATAGTTTGTTCTTCTTTTACATCCTTTAAGTTTGTATTTAAGTTTAAATCTTGTCATGATCCTGCCCTCTGATTGTTTTCTTACTTTTAGTTATTCCTAACAGTCCACAGTCATCGTCATTCCTACGCTTCAGTCTTCTGTTCCTGTTCCAGTCTGCTTTGGTGTTAAATGTTCGCATGTTTCATTATTTCCTGTTTCATTAGAGCTTCTTACCCCATGTGCACTGTATGTATTTAGCTTTGTCTCATTTTACCTGATTGGTTTCAGTGCTTTTTATTTCTCCAGTTCCATCGTATGTATTTAGAGCCTTGGTCTCACCTCAGGGCTTTGCTGTGTCATACTTCTGTCTTCCAGTGAGTTTCCCCTCGTCGAGCTGACGTTTGGGGCTTTGGACTTTGTTTTCTGCATGTTGGTCTGTGGTAACTTAAAAAAAAACAAGTCTAAATAGGTGACAGGCAAAACAAGATATGAGATAGTGAATATAAATTTGTTATATTTCATGTTTCATTTCATTGTGTACTACAGAGTAGTAATATCCAACCTTTAACCCAAGGTGTACACAATACAGGTTTCACCCCCAGCATCCAACATCCGCATGGAGGAGAGGAGGGCACTCACATCACTTAGTAATGACAACATCATTATCATCCTTCCAGCAGATAAGCGTAGGTGCACAGTTTTACTAAACCACAAACAGGTAGTGACCCAGGTAGTGGCTACAGGATGAGGCTGATAGACTGAAGCAGTTAGAACGAGACAATGCTGCTGACTGGACCTGATACCACAGATACCCAGTCACAGAAGCGTTGGAGGTCGTTCGTAAGAGATTACAGGATGAGCCCAACCTCAGCAACAGGACCGCTCTCTGCACCCACCAAGTGTGTTTGCTCTTTGAACCGTGTCTTCATTCCACCTGTTTCACATACAAGGGTCAGTCCTACAGGCAGTCCACACACGCTCCAGAATCCACACTCCGTCCACGCTTTACGCTCCTCTTCACACGCCACACGAATAACTCGCTCCAATCCTCACACACTCAAACACTCAGGTAACATGGGGGCAGGTCCAGGAAATCCATACACAGGGATACAAAAGGTTATCACGGGAGGATCGCTAGGGAAAACACCTCGAGAATTAAGTGAGCTGACGAGAGTCTGCAACGGTCCAGGGAAGAAACACAAAGCTGTGTCTTCACTAGGGTCTGGAACACAGTTGGGTGATGAGCCGCAGGTGTGTGATCATGACCAGGTGTGTGGGCGGAGCGCAGGAGCCCTCAGGTGAGCTTCAGCCAGGCAGTGAGAGAGAGGGACAGAGAGGGAGGAGGAGGAGACACAGAACAAAATCAAAACAAAGACATGTGTAGCCACACTGAGCCGACCGGGTAGACACGGGGACCCTGACAGTAGGTGGACCACACCTGGGTGAAAATCAAATCTCAGGGCGTAGCACAATTCACGGATCACACTAACTCAGTGGACAACACATCAGATTCAGCAGGGAGGATATGAAGAGTTTAGCCTTCTTAGACTGTGAGGTGTCCATCAGTAATGGGGGACATCTGAAAGCTGATGTGTACCATAAACCCACACATACGGATCAGTGTTTCACCATCTTATAATGCTGTGAGAGTTTGTGGTCGGGAAAAAAAGACTTTCTATAGCCGAAAGTAAAAAACAGAAACTTTTCTGTCATCTATCTGTTTATTGCCTATGACTTTGTGCAGTATGATGTTTTCACCAGAAGGAAAAGCTGTGGCTTCAAGCACATTTAGGCCTGTGAGACTCATTTAAACACACATGAGGTTTAAGGTCTGCCTCCAAAGTAGAAAATGGCTAAAAATAAAAACGGGTATCACTTCATCCAGCTCCTAACTGTATCACTTTACTGCTAATTTTCCAGATAGACCAAGTGATCCGGGCATTGGCATCCTTCATGATGGAGCCGATGCGTCCAAACAGGGGGTGAAAGGGCGGCTGCTCTGACAGCTTCCTGCTCATGTGAATGATCGGGTGGTTGATCCTCCTGACTGGCTGGGACAAAACTGCCCCCAGCCTCAGTCTGTGTAGAGCGAGTGTAGAGCAGGGGTTAGTCCGTGTCACTTCATGGTCAGTGTCCCAGAGGCTCCTTGTCACTTGGTCAGTATTTCTGAGCTAGAAAAATGGATACTACAGATAATACAAGCACGGACTGACTGGATAAGGCCTCCTTTTTCCTGCTGAGGACAGCCTTGAGCTCCTGTGGTATCCACAGTTTGGTGTTAGACTTAGACTCGTGTCTAAGTACGAATTTAAAACTTCTGTTTAAAATATTGAACCAGAATGCCAAATAATAACTTTGTTTAAATTCTTTCCTTCAGCACTTCTTAACGGTAGCTGAACTCCCCGTGTGGGCTAGTAATAACTAGGGCTGGGTTTTGATGATCGATCTATCGATTCAAATCGATTCTAGCTTGGATAACGTGATATCGATTCATTAAAATCCTGAATCGATTTTTAAATATAAATGTATTTTGGCTAAAACGCCAGCATGTCAGGTTAAACCTAACAAAACGCTAACAACCACCAAACAGCTACAACAGTAAATGAGAGCAGGTACACGGATTCTGCATGACGGCACGGACACGGTCAGAGCTGGAAGCCGACAGCTCACTGATTCTGACCCGTCGGCGGCACTTTGTGTTTGCGTCCTTTTTGCGATAGATTGTGAAGCTGTAGGTCTGATCTCTCTCCAAACAATACTGACTGAACCAGCAGCAAAAGAAGATCCAACCTACGCTTCACATAAACATCGTCATGATAAAATCACACTTCAGGCACAGCGCCCTCTGTCTGTGTGCTTCAAGAACAGTTTCCAATCTAAAAATCTGTTTTCTGTATTATTTGTTTGCTTATTACGCACAAGTCTCCCGTTGTTTACGGCGCTGTCGGACGCTGTTTTTTTCCTTTTACTTACTTCTGAAAAGAAAGCCTCATTTCTGTTGTTCAGTAGGCGACTGAACAAACTTCTTCTCTGTGTCTCTAATCAAACCTCTGTAACTCTGCTTCACTTCAGCAGCATCAGGTCACGTTCATATGCTGACTAATGGTTTTCTTTCGTTTTTAATCTACTGCAGAATATTTTTAAGGTTCTCTGCTATAGATCCGGGCCAGGAAAGTCGCCTTCATGGTTTTCTGTTTTATCCTCAGCTACTTTGACACAAAGGCGTCTGCTGTGATGTCACAGCTCTGATAAAGTCTAAGAAGTGTCAGCTTTCTTTTTATAGATATAAAAATATGGAAATGTACTGATATGTGATC
>VUQR01023406.1:0-15679 GCA_015108515.1 Hemichromis elongatus | reverse complement strand
CCCATGGGGGGCCCCCCCCCCCCCCCCCCCAGCAGATCCATGATTTCCTCCCAGCTTGGAGGGAGGGAGGGAGGGAGGCGCCTGTGGTGTCAGGGGAGGTTGACCAACACAGCAGACCTCCATCAGCTAATCATCCCTCCTCTATTTAAGTAGGGCGTTACGATCTGACTGAGGTGGAGTGCGACAGCTGGAAAGCTGCACGAGCAGACTGACAGGTCCTTCTGTTACAAGCATAAAGCACATTATTGGTCCCCTGGTCCTTTGACTGTTAAATCAGTCTAAAGAGGTGAGCATCCTACCAGACTGACTTTATCTGGTCAGGATCGCTCTGATTTTGAAAAAGAACAGTGAGCCTACTTTCATCATGTCTCTCCTTTTAGTCTAAGCAAAATGACTAACCAAGATGCTATCTATCATCTCATACTGCCAAATCATAGGTCTGGATCAGACAAAGTTCATACCCAGTCTGCATATATTTCACCATGCAGAGTCTTTTTGTTATAACCCTGCTCACAGCTTGGAGGAGTCAGTTGTGGCTCTCTTCGTGCCGAGAAGACGTTTGCTCAAGTCGAATGGCCTTTCGATCCACGACTCTTAATAGGAAGCTCTCTTTTTCCCATCTTCCAGTATTATTTGGGGTTGATTGGATATTATGATGCTCGAGCCGTTTGCTTATAAAGGCCGGGTGTAGACCTTTCTCTTTCTACACCCAGCCACAGCTGCAAAAACTGATTTCTGGCTGATCTTTATGAGTGGCCATCGCTCTCTCTGTCTCTCTTTCTGGGAATTGTTACAGGTGGCATGTGACATCTATGTAACACATAGAGGTTAGTTCACCATTCACTTAGGATGGATGGATGGATGGATGGATGGATGGATGGATGGATGGATAGATGCAGCCTGTAATTAATGACTTCAAACACACAGCACCAACTTTTTCTTCATTTGGCCTTCTTCGTCTGCTGGTGGCTGGTTACTTTATTCTATTGATGGTGTGGCCGGTTGTCCCAGTCAGCACAGGGAATGGCATCACTTTAAACATTTGGTCAGGCTGGTACAGCAAAGTTCTTCCAGTTAATGACCTGTGAAAGAAAAACTAGCCTAACTCATTTGGATGGGATCGGGGATATGCTACATAAACTACATTACCCATAAGCTCTTAGCCTGGAACTGTACCCCCTCCCCACAGACAGCTCTACGCTCATTGGCTGAAATCAGTAGCGGTAATCACGTGACCACATCTATTGGCTCCTACGCGTGGTGCCGTCACCCGGGCGGCCATGGCTGTATATAAAGACCCGCTGTGGGGGGGAGGGGGTCTAGTTCAAACAACAGTCGATATTCAGTGTAGACGGAGGATATTAATTTTTGGCTGCGGAGTCAGAGTTTCTTTGTAAGTTTTTAAATATGGTACGTATGATATGTCGTATTAACGAAATATTATAGCGCCGAACTGCGTGTGGGTAGTTTGTTTGAAATAAATCTTAAATCGGCGGCGTTGCATTTTCTTTATTAGTTAACAGTTGGCCGCTAGCATTGGCTGCTGTAGCGGGTTAGCATGCTAAATACCCGCTGGGTCCACCGGGGGAAGCGCTAGCATGGCTAGCGAATATTACACGGACCTTAACTTAATGTTGGGCTGCAATGAGGCGCGTTTGGGCGGATGCACATGAATGTTGTGTTGGTGTTTTACAGGCTGGTGGTAAAGCTGGTAAAGACTCTGGGAAGACCAAGACCAAAGCGATTTCGCGCTCTCAGAGAGCAGGACTGCAGGTTTGTCCCCAAATTTCATTCATTTTCTTGGTTGCGCAAGCGCGCGCGCTATTAGCCAAAAGTCCGTGGTTCTTTGTCGGTGGCGCGCTCTCATCGAGCGGCCGGTACGGCTCCGCTTCCGTTCACTCGTGTCATTATCCCCGCAGTTCCCGGTAGGCCGTATCCACAGACACCTCAAGTCCAGAACAACCAGCCACGGCAGAGTAGGAGCCACCGCAGCGGTGTACAGCGCGGCTATCCTCGAATACCTCACCGCCGAGGTGACCCTAAGCTCCGTTTATCTTTGCATTTCATCGCTGGAAGTGTGGAGCTTTTTGTAAAGGCTGTGTTTCTTTCAGGTTCTAGAGTTGGCAGGAAATGCATCAAAGGACCTTAAAGTAAAACGTATAACCCCACGCCACTTGCAGCTGGCTATTAGAGGAGACGAGGAGCTGGATTCACTCATCAAGGCCACTATTGCTGGTGGAGGTACGAACTGTGTGGCGGTCTTATACTCTCATAGTGTAATGGTTTACGTGTTCTGTTGGCACATGAACGTTGAGGCACAAATCCCTTTGGTTGCATCTGGTGTAAAACTGCAATATCAACACTGTTGTGTTACAATAGAGCTGAAAGTACTTATTAAAACGTGCCCGTTTAGATCAACTTGACTTAACCGTTTCAGTTCAAGTCTATAAACTGTTCTAACATCTAATCTTTCAGGCGTGATCCCTCACATCCACAAGTCTCTGATCGGGAAGAAGGGCCAGCAGAAGACTGTATAACCTGAAGTGTTCAGCGAGTCGTGCCATCTCAGGATGAAGTCTGCATCAAGTGGTTAAATGTCTTAGATTAGTAATCTTACATTATTTTTATGGTAGTGTGCATTTACTACTTTGGGTGGGTTTGTTTCTGTTCTGTTTTGATAGTGCCCCTCCCCTCTCCTGCAGGTTTTTGGGGGTGGGGGTGGCTCCAGCTGGCTTGTCTTGGATGTATACACGTATTTGGCCTTTCTGTTTTTAATCTTCACAGCTTTGAAAGAAGCTTACAGCCACCAGACCCAGTGGATACAGAGTACAGGATGTGCATAGCTTTTGTGACAACTCCAGATGTGCTTTGTATGTACCTTTAATGCAGACCATCCATTTCAGCCTTGTATTTCAAAGCATGTTCATTGTCGTTACCACTGGACTGTCATGAACCGGTAAATAACCTTGTGGGTATTTTTTGATTCCTGAATAAAGACTGGATTTGGCACAGTCAATGTTTTCACTGGTCTTATTCTGTTGAACTGACTACTGTGAATTTCCTCTCAATCACCCAGTGATGTATGACTAAAATTGGCGTATATGATGCTTGGACTTTGTTCCACATTTGCTCAGTTTTGCGCAAATGCTAACGGGCCGGTTAGGTGAGCTGGCTACACAGACACTGTTTTGGATTTATTTGTATTTTTTTAAATATTTGCAGTCTAGTGAATATATGAACTTATTTGCTGTTATGCACTGAAATTCTCGTGTGTGCAAATGACTGAAAGTCAGCTCCAACCTGTGTGTTGGTTGGACTTGGTTCCAATTTTTAAAGACAGCCAGCCTTTATTCATTTACATAGGCTGAGTACTGACAAAGGTGCTAAATCTGATGGCAGTAAGGTGCTATCCATTTACACAAGCTACTTCTAAATAAGTATGGTTGGCACAGTTTCCTCACAACAACGAGCTGGGTTTAAATCCACCGTCTGGCCGGGGCCTGCCTTTATGGTTTGCGTGGGTTCTTGGTGTACTCGGGCTGCCTGCTGCAGTCCACACACGTGTAGCTAGTGGGCTTGGTTTAACTGATTCTGAATCAGCCACAGGTGTGACAGGTTGGTGACCTTTGCAGGGTGTACCTCACCTCTCACTCAGGCAGCTGGTTCCAGCAACCCGTATGACCCTGGACTGGATAAGCAGAAGAGGATGGATGGGTTCCTACATGTCAGTGTGTTTTAGCCTTAACTTTACATCCTCACTAGGTGGCACTATAACCCTAGTAGTATTGTCTGAAGTATTCACATGCCTACCTATCCCTACTGCAGTGACCTGAACATTTTAAGTCTTTGTTCCAGTGCACTCAGTGGCTTTTTAAAGTTGCAATGCCAACATATAATAGTTTTCTGTCTTTGCCTGTGTTTAAAGTTACAGTAGTATTGTACATAAACGGTAAATCCAATTCTAATATATGATACACTGTATAGCAACAACGGGGAGACCACCAGCACCTTTGATTTCACGTCATTGGAATGGTAAGAATTTTGATTGTTTTTAACACTAAAGGTGCCTCAGTTTTACTTTTAGAAACCAAAGAAGCATTTGGACATTGTTCATTATGTTAGACTTAAAAACATATCAGACTGGTCTCTGCTGCTTAAAAGGTTCAGTGCAGCAGCCATAGTGGATAATGAAAGCCTGCTTGCTAATGCATTAAAGTCTACTCAAGTAAAAAGTTCATAGAAACAAAAACAGAATGTCATTTTACTGTTTACCTGGTTAGCTTGGTTACGTAACATTTACAGCCCGTTTTGAATTTGATGGCAGCATCCTCTGTCAGAAAACAAAAGGCTTTACGAGGTTTAGTGCTGGACCATGTTGGTTAGTAAGTAAACCTCTGAAACATTACATTACAATACCTTTGAGGTGGACCTTGCACCCTGTCGGTGACTTGAAACACGACAAAGTCGAGGTCCTCAGAGGTTGTACTTTCACCCAGCATCGCGAGGAGCAGCATAAACGCTTCTTATGGTTGTTTTAGAAGGAGCCCAGCCTTTCATCGTGACCGAGGGTCTATCGCAGGTCAGACTTTTAACATGGCTACAGTGTGTTTAAAAGAAGAAAGCCAACTCTACACTCGTCTGCTGAGTCAACGTTTAACACCACAACGCACTGAAACAGAGCATCAGGCAGACTGAGCTGGACCAACGTTCCCTTTCACAAGTGAAAACTGCAAAACCAAACTGGAACACAACCAAACTTAATGAAATGTAACAGTTATAACATGAACACTGGAGGTGAGCGGTGTCTGCAAGGAGCCGATTTACCTGGATAGGTACCCAGGGTGGGAGGAGACAGGCCACCATTCACACTTATTCACCAGTTAACCCGACCTCCACTGAGACTTTCTCTGCACTCAAAGCATAAAATCAAAATCACACCATCATACAACTGAATTTAAGAAACTGGTCTTTAATAACCAGTTGATCTACTGTGTCCAAATGAAGGCTGTGTTAGGGCCCGTGCTGGGCTTCAGGATATCAAGTGACCAAAGTCAAACGAGGCCTTGTTGAGTTGTCTCCTGATAGCAAACGCTGAGGATGAGGAGAAGGACTCAGAGGCAACACCAGGTCTGTCCAGCAGAGGGCTGCGTTATTCCAAACTGTTCCATCCTACAAACATGATGTGGAACAGCTGACCTGTAGGATCTGCACAACATCTGATCACAAGGCATGAAAGTTACTGTTAGCCAACTCTCTACGTGTACTGAGCCAAGCCTAGAAGAAAGAATGAGATTTCACTGAAGAACAGTGTGTGGGGCTCGCCTCTAAACACTCAGCGTGACGGCCGACTGGAGCATTTTAGGACAGAACCAAGGTTTTAAAATAAACTGTCCTAGTAGCAACTATCACAGCCGCAGGAGGCAGAAGATTCACAGCCAACTGCTTCACAGACTGAGCCTGATACTTATGTATCCTCCTGTCAGTCAGTCACAGAGCCGACACTGAGCCTGTGTAGTGAATCCAGACAGTAGTCGCGTGTCTTTAAAACGCCAGCCTGAGTACTGAAGCAGCACTTTGCCCAGGACGACCTCTGCCACACGACGGGCATCATGGTGAAGTAATACAGGCCTTTTGTAATCTGCACCTTGTAGTTCCAACACTTGCAGCGTCACATTGTTGAGGAGACTAGTTCCAATACTCAGCACACGGCTCAACTCTTTCCTATGTCCTTAGCAATTCTCCTGCCCACTTGAGGTCAAAGAAAAGGAGTTAGGAGTAGGAAGGAGGAAGTATGTGTTTTGCCGTTCTGCATAATGAGCCACAGACAGACCTGATCACACCTTTACTCACTACATATTAAAATGAAGGACACAATTACAAGTTTACTTGTTAGTTAATTTTTTTAACAACTCATAATATCCTGCATGCTGCCTATAAGTATAGCGTAGCGTGATGCTGAGTGAGTATGATACCCAGCACACATACATGTATACGTATGAGCTACAGTAAGCAGATCAGAGACTGGAGGAGGCTTGGGCCTGTTTATGAACACTGAACGATTAGCACTCACGATGGCTTTATTTCATTTTTCTGAAAACAAACAAAAACTCACATTTTTGCGTCTTATCAATCATTTCTGCTCACGCTGCCTCAGAATCAGCCTGAGGACTACAACAGAGCAGCAACGGTTCGTCACTCGGCCCTCGGCTGCTCCGGGACCAACCCCGGACGAGCTTGTGTTGGAGCAAACGTTGGAGAAGGCTACATACCCAGCTCCCCGTCCACATGTGTGTCATCAAAGAACTGTAAACCAACACCTCTGACATCCCAGCTCTCAAACTGATGGCTGTGTGTGCAGCACCGCTGCCTTGAACGGTACCCGATGCTTCGGGGCTGGATGCTAAATGATGACAGTTTGGGTGGGACATCTACGTCCTGACATATCAAGGTTCAAGGTTACTTTATGTTTAGGTAAATTTGCTTTACATGATGATAGCATTTGTCATCCATTAAAAAACACACACATCTATTTAAACCTGACAGACACACATCGGGTAATTAGACAAGATGAATCAAATCAACAGAACAGTTGTTGTTAAGTTCAGAGACGGCAGCAGGGACAAAGCTGTGCTTCATAACACGTTGTCCTGCATCCTTCTCCAGATCACACAAAGTGAAACTTGTCCACTCAGTGTGGACGTGAGCACGTTTCCCGGGGCAGCGAAGGCGCCCATCAACCTTTTTACACACCGACTTGCAGTTTCAGTTTTTCATTGATTGCGGTCCAAAGATGTTTGTATCACTGCATTTGCTCTATTTTCTAAACTTTAAATAAAATTGTTGTTGTCGTAAAATCCACAACCGTGTCTTTAGTTTTAGATTTGTTAGATTTGTTCAATTTCAGATGGGACTGCTTCTTTGTGGATCTTCTGAAGTCAGTATATACAGGGTTTAGCATCCCCTGGGTACAGACGGTGGCGTGTTTGGGTCTTCGCTCAGGGATGTGACAGCCTTCTGTTTTTCTGGTTGCAGCAGATGGCCCCGCCCCTCCCTGAGCCTGGTTCTGCCGGAGGTTTCTTCCTGTTAAAAGGGAGTTTTTCCTTCCCACTGTCGCCAAAGTGCTTGCTCATAGGGGGTCATATGATTGTTGGGTTTTCTCTGTATGTACTATTGTACAATATAAAGCGCCTTGAGGTGACTGCTGTTGTGATCTGCCGCTATATAAATAAAATTGAATTGAATTGAATTGTTCTTGTATTGTGAGGTTAGACTGGAGAGGCTGTCTGAAACCTTCATCCAGGTTGTGTTCTGTGGCTGTGATAAGATCCACTGTGGGCAGTCCACGGACTCTTTCACTGTTGATGTTTTCTTTTGCAGGGGTTTTAGTTTATCTTCTATTTACACTGGGGACAAATGGTATGGTTTCTTTTAGTGTGTACTGTGGGAGGATGCACACTGTGGTCTAGATGTGATTACATCAGTATTGTTAAGTAATGCCGCTGCTTCACTCCGGCTGCTGAACAGACAGCATGGTGGAAGAATGTGCTGTTTTTCACATCTTTGGCCTCCTACCTTGACAGAAAGGCAGTTGTAGTTTTACCTGGTTGCCAGAGTCAGTCTGGTGCAGAGTTTGCTGTAGCTTTGACCTGCTGTACTCACGGCGCCTTACTGCAGCTGACTGCTCGTGTCTCTCGCCTCGTTTCCAGACCTGTGCAGTTACGTACTACAACCCCAGTAAATCAAACAAATGTGTATCTGATCTTAGAGTTTATTAGAAGTACAAACTAGCATGCTGCTAAACAAATGCGGCGTTGGATAAGACAGACAATGAGACAGTTTCCGGGAGGGCTGGGAATTTAGGTTTAGTTTTATTTTTCCTTCCCTCGTCTTTGTTCAAGTTCACTCTTGGATCCATTGTGCGGCCGTGGGTCAGACGCACCATCACACATGACTAATGTATCAGAACAGGCACAATACAGTCAGCAGCAACACTGCCTGGGCCTGTAATCTGTCAGGGATGAGACTCACTGGGTTTTCCTCTGTCAGCTTTCTTCTTATTTCCTGTTGGGTTTTATGGCAGCTCGGCTTTGTCTGCGTGTATGACTGTGTGTGTTGCCTCATGCAAACGGGGTGGGCTGGCAGGGGTCACGGTTTGCTACACAGCGTAGCTCCATCAAGACGAACAAAGCAAAGGGGAGAAGGAGCAGCGCCTAGACCCCTCAAATCAAAGACCAGGTTTAGGACTGGGCTTTGTTCCAAAAGGTCGGATCCGTTTTGCTGGTGCAGGGGGTCTGAGTGTTGAAAGAAGAGTCTGGAGCCTTTGTATGCAGCATCCCTCCTTATCCCTCCCCTTTGAAGTCTGCTCGCTTTTGTCCTTTACATAACTTGGTTGAATTTTTGAACAGCTAATTTGTATGCATTTGGTGAGCAAAAGGAAGGAGGAAGACAGAAATGCCCCCCCACCCAGAAACCCACAGGAGAGCTGACAGGAGGGTCAACACGACCGGCCACAGGGGGCAATGACGGACACAAGCGAGCCAGAAGCGTACCAAACATACACATCTTTGAACCGTGGCAGCTGATGACGATGTCTGGGTGGTCGAGCATCCCTCTGCAAACAGAGGCCACGGACACTCTGGTGGTCTTCGTTTTGTTGTCAGCTTCCCCCGAGGAGGAAAAACCACCGAGAAGCTTTTTCATGAGGTGGAACCTGATTTTTTAAGCTTCATTTTAATGATCTTCACTTTGACCCACACAGAAATAACAGCAAGGCTTCATCTCAACTAATTCAGGTCACCGAACACAATGTGAATGAGTGTCCGTGTGATTGGTTGGTCTTGGTTACAAAGTGTTTTTAAAAATGAAGATTATTTCTTTAGTAACATCAAAGCTATATTAAAGCTACCATTGAGCTGTTACTGTGTTCAGTGCTCACATGCTTGTGTGTAAGCAACATGTCCTGAAACTCAAACAACACTTCTTTAAGTGAATTAATGTTTATTTTATTAATCATTTACAATGAAATCAATCAGCTGCACTGTGGTATGTGTAGAAGTGGAGGAGGCCGCTGCAGGCAGTGGTGTGAGTGAGGAAGGGCAGACGTGTCATCAATACTGAGCTTTAATGACTTTAAGGCGCTTTTGACTGATGTGCAGGTGTGTAGGGGTGGAGGTGAGGGTGGGGCTTGTCCTCACGCCGGTACGACCATCAACGTCTTTTCTGTGGGAGGTTACTTTGAAGGTCTCCCCTTTTATTGGAGGATCCGTGGTCCCACCCCTCACTTCCATCCGTCCTTTGTGCCTCGCTCCTCTCCCTCAGGTACATTTTCTCCAATCAGAACGGCTTGAAGGACAATTCTCAGCTGGGTTTAAAAAAAGCAACAGCATCAGGACCCGGAGAGTACCTGGCAGCCCGGGGCCGGCAGCCAGGCAGGCTTTACTACAGCAGACATAGGCTGCAACATGCTGGCTGTGAGGTTATTGTCCACTCAGGGCATCAGCCCACTGACCTCAGACCAAGATGTTATCCTGTTTTTGGTTCTTTCTACTTTTATGGTCCTGCTGCTAGAAGTAAGATATGACTTGTGTATAATAACAGCACAGCAATCAACTGGAACAGCACAAATTCTCCATCCATCCATCCTCTTCCACTTATCTGGGGCCAGGAGCCTGAACAGAGAAGCAAAGCCTCCTCCTGGTGGGACATGTCTGGCGATCTCATTCTTTCGGTCAGCAGCCACAGCTCGTGACCACGAGATCGATCGGTAAATCTCGAGCTGCGCTTTTACACTCAGCTCTGTCTTCACCACGACGGACCGGTGCAGCGTCCGCATCGCTGCAGCACCAATCATCTGTAGACCTCCTGCTCCCTAAACAAGACCCTGAGACATTTAACCTCCTCCACTCCATTAATGAGTTTGACCTTAAAATTTTAAGTTGTAGCACAGAGAGGTGAAGCCGTCGACCTGTACTACCAGCCAATAGGGGGCGATCTGTCTATTTTAGCTTCCTGTTTGGAGGGATGTCCTGTACAGTTTAAGCCTTGGCTGTTCTCCAGCTATGACTGACTGCTTTAACCAGGAGACATTTCACACATAGGTGGGCAAAGATATGGAGTGTGGGGTGACAGGGGTCACAGATATGTGGAGGACGTGTGCTCCATCTAAAGGCAGCGCTCTGTATGCATCATTAAATTAATATAAGCAGTGAATAAAGACAATTTAACAGGGCTTTGTTCCACTTCAGGGAGTGGTGCAGTAGGAGCTGGTGCTCTCTGTGTACAGCAGTTTTAACATGCTATCACTAGGTGGTGCTAGAACCTGATATTTCCAACTAATGATCAGCAGGACTGTAAGGTGCACACAGCAGACATGAACATTTTGTGTAGTACACAGTTAGAGTACGCAGGTACTTCAAAAACATCTGTACATCATACACAATATTTATGGTTTATTAAATCCTCAAAATACTGGAAAGAAGCCCGGTCCTTGGGTCTGACTGTCACACGTCTCAGCAAGGCTTCGTCTCACGCTGAGCTAAACACAGATTTTGCATTCCCACACCTCAGAGTCAGAGTTCCTGTTTCCTCCGACAGGTTTGGGGTCGTTGTACAACTCCACCTCTCAGGGGCAAACAGATGATCTTATGTTTCTAAACCAACTGAATCGATTTTCTGTGTTTTGGCAGACGACTGGAAGCAGAAGCTTAGGAAATGAAGTTTCAGTCAGTGGAAACGTAAGCAGGATCTCCTCAGAGCCCGTACTCCTGGATTTAGAACAATGTATCCCATCAAAGATGGTGAGCAGCCATTCATGTCCTGCTGTTTAAATGACATCAAACAGGGTTTCAGCTGGTACTTGTTTTAAAATCAGGTACAACAGAGTAAAAGGCCAAAAGTCTATTTTGTGGAAAAACAGTGAAGTGTGGAGATTACAGTGGCTTCAATGCTGCGCTCAGAGTTGGTTGGCAGTTTGCACATTTACACTTTGTTCTAAAAGCATCAGCGTCCTTCTCCTAACGTGCTCCTCGTACTGCGGAGTAGGAAGGACACTTGCAGTGGTGGTTGTGTTAAAGACAAGGCCAAAGATTTGTGTAAAGCTCCACTGGAGGGATTCAAACACAGAGTTTTGCCTAAAGGTGGCTTTAATAAAGACACGCTTACAAATAAAGAGTTTTTAAAGCTTTAACTCAACACCAAGTTCCAAACTGGAGAAACACTTGTGAACTTCCAAACGACGGCACCCTCGGCGTGCTCGTCGCGATGCGTCTGCCCTTCTCTGCAGACCCCCAGCTGGATTCTTCTTCATATCGAGACGTCTTTGCTACCAGACGGTCCTTTGCATACTGTGAGGTTGCACACAACCACACGCACTAACAGAGAAGCATCTGTGTGAGCCGTTCGTTCCCAGGGAAATGAATGAATCACACATGTGATTGGAGACTGAGTAGTGTTAATGCCTGATAGAGCTCTTCAACAAAGTCAACACACACACGCGCGCACACACACACACCTGCAAATGAAACTTAATAAATAAGACTAACAATGCTGTAAGGCAACGTCGATCATGCGTTTGTCACGATAAACGAACCTAGAAACATACACGGCAGCAATGTGCACATTCAGTAAGAGCCACACAGTCACTCCTTCATATCACGTGTTCACATCGTTGCTGATATCTGCTCCGGTACATAAGGTCAAGTCTTTGTTCAGAGAGGTCATTCACACCAGCAGGCCGGACGCCCTGGGAGGTTCAGACACGGCACCTACAGCTGGATTTGATTCAAGGGGAGTCTGAGCGGAGGCCGCTGGGAGCCTCAGGACAACCCCGACGTTCCCAGGTAGCTCTGTAGTTTCCTTACTGTGCTTCTGTCCAAAGAGCAGAGGTCAAAGTCAAACGTAGTGTTTGTGATGTGGAAGTGTCCGGTCTCTTCGATCAGGTTTACAATCTACAAGACACAAAGCGAGAGTGAGCACAGGCTGGGCTGAAGTTCATGCCTGGATCAAACTAACGTACAGTCTTTAGCACATGTTTAAACGTGGCCCAGCACAGTGCTGCAGGCACAGCATGCTGGCCAATCAGAAGAAACTCTGTGGACGATGGACGTACGGGACGCCGCTGATGTTAGCTCACCTGCTGCAGTATGTGACCTTCTCTTAGTGTCATCAGTCTTTTATGCAGCTCCACCAGCTCGTCCAGGTACGCCTGGAAAGCACAGCAAACATGGGCTGTCATGTAACCACAAGAGCCACATTTCCCAAAACCAGTGCCTGATGGGAACAAACCCGCAAACAGCGGCTGACGTGACGTCGAGGTGAAGGAAACATGGTTCAAACAGATTTATCTTTATTAATCTCCTGTTTCTAAGCCAAGTGAAAGGACTTGGTCTGTACCTTATCACACTCCATGGGTTTGGTCTTGTCTTGCTTGCTCTGCTTGGTGGGACTTTTCACCTCCACTATCTGACAGACAGAAGAGTAAAGAGTCACCCAGGGTCACACACACACACACGCCTGGATGCAGCGGCTCCACCGTGGACACGATTACCTGGTTATTAGTAGCCTTCAATAAGGGCGGGCCCTCGCTGCACGACAGCGGCGAATGGGAGGAGCTGTCACTTCTGCTGCCATCACTTAAACTAATCCTGGGTATGTAGTCACGGGCGAAAACCACAGAATACAGACTTTAAAGCTGTTGTCTCAACTGTGACATTTTCATTAAAACCCCACAACATTAGAGAGAACCCCCCTAAGGCTTTACTGCACAGACATCTGAGACACCAAGTAGCCCACATAGCAGCGACATTCATGTGACAAAGGAACGCATTACCAGTGTCTGTCCTGCAGTTACTAACCTGTGTTGGTGGTGTGTGAGGTGTGCACGGGCTGCTCGGTCCGTGTCTGAATCCACGTCGTCGTTGTCGTCCTCTGAGTCGTCGTCGTCGTCGTCCGAGTGCAGATCCTGCATCACTGACTGCAGTGGGCCAAGCACTGAGTGAGACGGATCACACATAAACTCACAGTTATTTCACTAAAACAAGCAAAAGGCAGCAGATTGTGACTGTAGTCGCAAAGACGTCAGGAGATGTGGACGGTTTTATTTCTGTAGTTTGCTAAACAATGACTAAAGCGACGCAGCCTTGTGACTCTTCAGGAACCTGCACAAAACTGAAAACTATTTTCTACCTGGGATGTTGGATCACACGTTGAGCTTTTTAACCAGTTAAAGCCCCAGTTTTCCAGTAGTTTTCATCCACTGTTTGCTCTCCCTGTCACATGAAGTCCTTCAGCCACACTTGTCTGAGTCATTTGTTTGCGTTTGGGTCACACGTCACCGGCAGCTAATATCTCCTCATACACAGCCTGATTGTAGTCCACGGTGTTTTCACCTTAAGGGGTGAAACATGTTTGTCACCTTCAGCAGGAACAGTTTTGTGCTTTGTTGGAGGTTCCTGAGGTTATAACCTTTTTAGGCACTCAGTCATCACTGGAGACTGACACATGTGGCTCTTACTCTCAGACATGCCCAGGCTTGTCTCTTAATTGCACGCACTAGGGATCATAAACACCTGGTGTTGCTATAGCAATAATACCTCAATATGACAGGTTTGTATCATCTAAAAATTTAAACCAGTATTATCGCAGACAGCTACTTAATGCTTCCACTTTACAATAATAGTTAATTTTAGAATATCTAGGAGGGATCACTCTCCTCAGCCTCCCCAGGAAAGTCTGTGCCATGGTGCTGGAAAGGAGAGTTCGTCCACTGCAGAAGCAGGCTGTAGAGTAGCTACGTAAGATCTAGGCCTCAGGCCTAACAGGCAAATTCAAGGTCTGGCTATTCCAGCATGGTATAGTACCAAGACTGACTCTGCTGAAGTTGAGAGACGTCATCGGCAAGACCAGCATGAGGCGTCAGGGACTCAGATCCACCCACTACCAACAATGGGCAAAAGTTGATCCAAGGCAGAGGAGAGACATGGTGCAAGTCCGGCAGCTAGAGGAGGATGAAATGCGACCTGCCAAAGCAGAAGATTAACTGTCTTTAACTTTGGAGAATGGAGCCTTTCCACATCTTAATATTGCTATGCTCAGTCTACGACACCTTCCACCTGTATAGATGGTGAATGATGGACCCTCAGTGCAGGTTATGTTGGGTGATGGCGCAAAATCTGGAAGAATGCAAGACAACTCTTAGCCAGGGAAGATATAGATGGCATCATGACCAGGTCCTCAGAGTACTGGCTGACATTTTTGGAGCAGCAGAGATGGAGTAGATATCAAGTTCAAGCAAGACCACTGCTATCAGGGAGGGAGAGAAACCTCCGTACTCCAAGAAGTACGGTAAGGGTCTAATGTGGTCAACACCTTTGTGGACTCTGGGAAGAAAACGGCACTTTCCCCAGGTCGTCCAAGCTTCCCTGAGACCCGACATGGTTATTCGATCAGAGGAGAATATTATCCCGGTACAACTGACTGACCCATGGGAGGATGGATGTGCTGAAGGCTGAAGCTGCAGGATAGGGTTGGGCGATATGTAAAAGTTTTCCAACCGACAATCGTAAGTCCAACAATCGACCATGGGCGATATATTCGTGCATGTGCAGACTTTTTCATGGGTGGAGCAATGCAATCGTGCACGCAATCGTGCACGCTGATTTGCACGTTTACAACACTGAAGTCCAAACATGAACAAACTAAATTCCCCCCAAAATTAGGGCCGTTAATGTGATCATCATGATTAACGCGATTACAATTTTTAATGCGCTCAACCCATCTGGAGCAAAGAAAGAACAAACTTTGGACACTCTAAGGAGGGTGCATTTGCTGGCAGATGAAAGAGGGCGCTGTTAAAACAGCGCTATTTTTTTCCTCTGTTGACTGCTTCTGTTACCTCTATCATTGTTAGAAAATGTACTCATAGGCAAATAAATAAATAAATCGCCCTTGTAAAAACGATTTCCGATGGGCTCATCCAATCGCCCAACCCTACTGCAGAAAAGAAAGCCACTAAGTACCAGGACTTAGTCCAGTACTGTAGGGACAGAGGGTGGCAGGCCTGGCAGTCAAAGTAGGATGCAGGGGGTTCCCTGCCCAGTCTGTGTGGAACGTACTCAAAGGTTACAGGAGGTCGCCATGGAGTCGGAGGGAGCAGGGCAGCTGAGGACCAGGAGAAGATGGACAGTGACTGGCCGTCATTAACTACCCGCCAACCTGAAGGGCTGGTGGTTCAGGGTCAAAATGTCCAATGATGGTTGGACCTGATGGCATCTCCTGGTTAAAAGCTGCAGTCACTTGCAAAGCAACTTAAGATGGAAGCACATTAATACCTTAAGCTATTTTAATACAAGCTTGATTCTGCTTTTGCTTTCAGTTTAAAATAAAGCTCTGGCCGTTTTGTTTGGTTTGGATTGGCATACATGCAACACTCGGTCCAGATACCACATGCTACTACCTTTGTGTTTGAATCATTGTGTACATTGTTTCACCAGCTGGTTGAAGGGGATTTTGTTCCTGCACTGAGCACTCTGCACTTTTACTGCACTGTCTTCAAGAGAGAGTGTAGCAGGCACTGAGGTTTAGGGTTGTCTCAGTACTAGAACTTCAAACGTCACACAGATACCCAGGAAAGTACACGATACACTTTTCAATACCATAAAAGGTTTTGCCAAAAAACGTCAAT
>VUQR01023404.1:4555-16781 GCA_015108515.1 Hemichromis elongatus | reverse complement strand
TGTTTTTGAATTTTTACGTGTTTTTGAGTTTGCATGGTTTTTGGGTTTGCATGTGTTTTTTAGATTGCACTTGTTTTAAAGTTTGCATGTGTTTTGGAGTTAATATGTGTTTTGGAGTTTGTACATGCTTTGTCTCTAGGGGCCACCGTACAAAACAAATGGTGGATTTGAACATATTAGCTTCTTGCTACAAGGCAACAGTGCTAACCACCGCATGACCATGCTGCCCAATATTTAGCATACAACAATAAATAAATAAATTCTGCCTTACTCCAAAATGTGGCCTTAGGGATTAGGGTCAGTTTTATCACCTATAATAACTTCAGAACTCGGAGAGTTAATTGAAGTTGAGTCTGGGTTTAATTTTACTAAGACAAACAGCAAAGGCAAGGTGAGCATGAGTTTTCTACAATGATCTTCAAAGATATCATGTTTATAACAAATAATCTGTTACAACAGTCTCTAATGTAGAGACTGGTACTAGATTATTATATTTTTTACATTTTTCCGTGATGACACACACACACATACAGTCTCACAAGGTGAAAACAATAATAGTTACATAATCATGGCTAAAATATCATGACAGGTATAATGTATATCAGGCTGGTGTTTCCCAACCAAATGGAAAAAGCTGTCTTTTTATATTTTAAAATCTTTGAGGATTTATGATTTAATACAGTGTTTTTCTGTTTTTACTTATTTCTATGTAGGAGAGCTCTTTTACTAGTAAGTGGCAAAAATTACCTACAATTTCTATATGGGGTAGAGGGTGGAACAAGAGTTTGGGGTTAGCACCCCTTTTGCTGCTAATTAATCACTCGGTCTACTGTGGGACAGGCCACCAGGGATCAACAGCACAACAACATGCCAATATACTGCCACAAAACAGTCTGTCCACAAAAAATATAGAGAAACTCCTCTAAATACTGAGGTCTGTTTTCCAGCCAGTACGGATGCGCACATCAGGGACACACATGAAGACATTAATGCTTCACATCACCACAGAGAGGACCTAGAAATAAAGGGAGAAAGAAATAATAAACACAGAATTCCCCCAGGCTAGTCGACAAAGAGGGGAGAGAGAGGGGAGAGAGAGGGGAGACAGATGATCACAAAGAAAGTGCTTTCAATAGCAGAGGTTTCCATCATTCAGGAGTATGGAATCATCACTCCATCCAAAGTGACTCCAGTTCAGAGCTTCCCTAAACCTGCATTCTTTTTTCATGATCCACAGGGAGCAGATCCTCTGGTTTCAATATGAACTTCAGTTGTACAAACTTGTGAAACCTTAAACTATGACTCAGGCAAACACTTTCCTAATGTGTCCTGTGGTCTCAATTGTTAGTCTGAAGTCTAATTGGTTAAAAATTAATATTCATTTTGTACATTTTTGATCAAAAATCAACATCGTGAGCTATATGGTGTCTCATTTTCAGTTTATGGAGGAACTACTATTATATTTGTATAACTGAGATAAGTGAATATACTTTTCTTTGAACATTTCTCTGAATATGAGCAACATTTGGGAAAACCACAAACAGTCACTGGATAAATAAATGTATGCGGTACCATTGCAAGTAATTTGGTGAGTTCCTTTGTATACTGGAAACGGGTTAATATTCTTATCATAAATAACAACTTGATTTCCATGAAAAGTAATTAAGAATTTCATCACCATGGCTACTTTAGCAGCATTGAGAAATAACTAAATGGCAGATTCAATCAACCTGAAATTGTGTGATATGACAAGTCTGATCCTTTTTTTTCTTTCATACACTTTTGAACTTTTTCTAACCTTGGTTCTACATATTAGCACAATATATTTTAAATGAAACAACTCAGGTGCAGTTAAAGTGCAGACTTTCAGTTTTAATTCAGTAGGTTGAACAAAAAGATCCCTTTTTGAATCCTTTCATTTCACAGGCTCAAAATTAATTGGACTAATTAAATAACTGAAAATTAAATGTTCATTTCTAATAATTGGTTGAAAACCCTTTGATGGCAATGACAGCCTGAAGTCTTGAACTCATAGAGATCGCCAGATGCTGGGTTTCCTCCTTTTTAAAGCTCTGCCAGGCCTTTACTGCAGCAGCTTTCAGGTGCTTTTTGTCTGTAGACTTTTCTGTCTGAAGTTTAGCCTTCAACGTGACTGCATGATTGAGCATGCATCAAGACAATTTTTTTGTTTTCAAAGCTTACGGATGGCTTGTTTCACCTGCAAGGAGAGCTCCTTTGACCGCATGTTATCTGTTCACAGCAAAATCTTCAAAATGCAAGCACCACAAGTCAGATCAACTTCAGGCCTTTTGATAATGACAAAACGAAAGAATTGGCCACACGTGTCCATTAAATGGCCTTTAATTCAATGTCCAATTATTTTTGGTCCCTTCAAAAAGAGGATGGCACATGTTAAGAAGATGAAACTTCTAAACCCTTCCTCCAATTTGAAAATGGATATACTCAAATGAAACCTGAGAGTCTCCATAATATGTCCATGTCCATTATATAACAACAATTAAATTACATGTGTCAGTAAACAGGTAGAAAAACAAAACTTGTGTCAGTGTCCAAATATATGGTACCTAAATGCATTTACTTAATGAGAGATGCAGAGTGCATATGCATTTACTGTGTACAATTACAGACATATGATGGTAAATGGACTAGTTCTTATATGGCACTTTTCTACTCTTCTGATCACTCTACACAACTTGTGTATTCACCCATTAACACAAACACATTTTCATAGTGCTTCCTAACTATCATTCACACATCGGGGAGCAATTTGGGGTTAGTACCTTGCCCAAGATATTTAGCATGCAGACTAGGGGAAGCCAGGGATCGAACCACCAACCTTCTAACCTTCAACCTTCTAACCTTTGTTTTCAAGGAGCTGTGACCTTTAACATGTTCAGTTTTGGATTATTAAATACCAATTAGGTAGAACTTGGACTGAAAATAATTTTTACTGCTGCACTGATTCTGTCTGGATCTCAGTTCCACTTCTACTCACTTATCTGTTGTTTTAAAGCAGCCTCTCTCCCTCTCTCTCTCTCTCTCTCTCTCTCTCTCTCTCTCTCTCTCTCACACACACACACAACTGTGATCTCTGTTCTTCAAAGACACCTCTGGAGGTAGCCTGAGGGAAGGCTCTTTTATGCTCTAAGCCATCATTTGACCAATCAAGGCTTGCCCAAGTAAAGTGACAGTTGCCACGGGGACAGAAGAGAGTACACAGAGCAAACTATTTTTAATGGCAGCACTTTTATTATAAAGGTACCTGAATAAGTCACAAAAACACTTTGTTGTCTAGTCAGAGGTTGAAGGGGACCAGAACACACATTACATAAGTTAGCCTGAATAACTAAAGGAAGGCAAGACTGTTATCCTTTTTTTAACTGCTATAGGTGGTCTCTATTACATCTCGGACAAGCCATCATTAAGACAAATGTGACAACGGAAGTCTTCTGCACTGCTGACCCTTTCATCAAGGAATTACATTTGGAACGTCAAGATGCAAAAATGACATCATGAAATAAGAGGAGAGACAGAAATTCATTTTTCCCTTCCATCAATCTGCTTGCTGTTCATAAATGTCAGCCTTAGGGAAATTGAATTGCACCATTTTTCTGTGTTTATTAGGCTGAGATGAACTCAGTCTCGTCGACCTTTCGTCGAGTACATACCCACACCAAGTTAATTGAGGATAAGTCAGACTTGGAGTTTCAGTGGCTGGCAGAGTCTGAGCGCTAAGATCCCTGAGGATACATTGCCTCGATTAAAAAAAAAAAGAAGAAGAAGAGATGAAGACAGGAAGTTCATTGCAAGATAGGCTTGAGTCCACTGGGAGAATGTCAATTTTTTTATTACTTAAATGTCCCGTCTTAAATGCCAAAGTAGTATAATCCCACAAGTCATTAATGAATTGTGGCGAGTTGCTCTCAGTAGTGTCTTTGGGCTGTTTGTTTGAGCACATTCATTATTTCAAACCAGACTCTGAACTCAAACTGATATTAAGAACTATATTTGCTATAGAATCATTAAAATGTGCTTTTGTCTGAATTAACTACTTTATGTTTGCTTGGATTTGCTGTGTTATTGATTAAAAAAAGATCTATTAACACCTTCTTATTATTTATCAGGGCTTTGATGATCTTGTCAAAAGAGTAACATCTACCTGCTTTTAATGCCACCATTAAGTTATGCTAATTAGTGCTAACATTCCCATTCATTTTCAAACTTCACATGAAAAGCAGTTCTCACAAGCATGTAACATTAGAGCATTTTTATAGAAATCATTTACAAACAACCCGCTAAAAAAATCATTGTAGGCTGTTCATAGGAGCATTGGGCAAATTTAGCCAACCACAGCCAATGGTAACACCCATAAGCTTATGGCTTAGACTTAGTTTACACAAGTAATCCTTTAGAAAAGTTTTTAAAAAATCAACATACATAATAGCTGGAGAATCAGTATAGTTTAGAAAACTTAAAAATTTAGGACATTTGCATTCAAATCATCATTCCATCTCTCTCCTGCAGTAAACACCAGTATACTGTGCTCCAGCTACTGACACTGACCTTAAATTCTACCCACCAACAAGCAGAGCTGCCCAGCAGCTTTAAATTCTTGTTAGCTTCCATAATCCTACATTTGTTACATTATTATTTAGCAATCAATTTGTTATGAAAGTTCAGGAAATTCCTCCTTCACGTTATTTTTCCCACCCCCAGGGATGGTTACAGCTACTTCCAGGGACACATTTAATGTGTTAGTCTGACAAAAAGGCTCTCATTCCAAGTGATGTCCCCACCAGACACCATTTTCCACCTCCCCACCCCAGCCTTTGTCAATATACATCACAAAGACTACTCTTGTTTAATGTAGCTGCTAAAGTGAAGCCTAAGAAAAACCTCAGTAATATTCTTAGAATAGCTGTATCATACTTTGTGCTGTTTCACCCACAACACAGATTATCCAAAAAAAATACGTCTATGTAGGTTATGGGTTTTGATATTTGTCCCCTCTATCAGCATTGTCAAATGCTGTCAGAGGGATCTATATCATATATATACCACAAATGTCTGAAATTTGCCCTACACGTGTTTTATTTAAGCAGATTTACGACATCCATTTTCGTTTAAGCCAAACTGGGTTCCAGACCACAAATAAACAAGGCACTGCAAAATTCATGAATAAAAGGCTACATCAATATTTCAGTCATGGCTTCATGTAACTAAATCAACTACCCAGCTGTCTGTTTAGCGCGCACGCCTTTTCTCCACACTGGCTCCGTGCGCTCGGTGCGTCCTTGGACTCCTTCCTAATGTCATCGTACACAATGGCACGGGAGGTTGTAATTCAAATTGGGGTCAGGGGACCCGGGGCACTAAGTGAACATTAAACCGCCTCCCATCCGGTTGGCCTCTGCCCCAAATTAAAATGAGCCAATTCTTCTTTGTACTTCAATTACGTTACGTACGACAAAGGGGAGTTTATAGGAAGGAATCCGCTAATAATATGTTCCATTGTGAATGTTTGACTTTCTCTGCGCAGAGTAAACAGACAATAACAAGATGTTCGTGAACCTGAGCCACCCCCACCCCCGGCACGAAGCGATTAAAAAGTCCTGATGCTTTAACAAAGCCCCGAGCCTTTAAACATCCACCGCGCCTCCAGGTGGACCACCTGGGTGCATAAAAACCACACCGTGCCTCTCCTCCCTGAGAGGCGCGCTGTGTGCGTCTGCAGCAGAAGCAGCCTACTGCGAGAACAATAACTTGTTTCCAGTGATGTGCGCTGACGCTGGAGTGACAGATGGTGGAAGGTGACAAAGAAGGGGTTATAGGGATGGTGCATGAGCCAGTGGATCGAGACGGGACAGGATGAGGCGAGAGGCTACTTACGCTGCTGTTCTCTCCTGTCCAGTGGACCATCGCCTGGTTGTGGGTCGCATCCCCTTTGAGCACGAACGAGCTGCTGAGCAGGGACATTTGTTTATCCCAGGACAGGGCTCTTCTGAAGCGGGGTGTGCTCCCCGCCCCGACTGCTTTCTGGCCCGACAGGAAGCCTCTTTCTCCGCCGTTCAAGTCAAACGTGCGATCCTCCCAGCCTCGCCGGGTTAAAGCCACGCTGCCACAGCGCACGGGTCCCGGTAATGCCATCCAGGCCGAGACGGTCAACAGAAAGACGCAGAGGTACGCAGTGGCTGAGCCCGGTTCTTCGGGACGCAGAGGTGCCATGCTTTACGCCGTACTAGCGCCCGTACGCGGAGACTGATGAAGAGACTGCTGATGCTTGTGGGAGATAGATAGGTGTATACTGTAAACCGAGGAAGAGAGAGTGAGGGGAGGGATAGAGGGAGGGGAACTGGAGCGAAGTCAGACAGTGAGAACAACGTGGACAAGTCTCGGTGCCAAGCACGAACCACAGGACGATGCAGCGGTGCCATCTGCTGTCCTGCAGCTGCACTGAGCTCGGATCACTCCATCCATCTAAATAAAGAGTTACAACATGACGGCACCACTGCCTAAATTATCTGCCGTTATATTTAACGGCATTGTGTGTTTCTTGTTGGTTTCACACTGAATTTGACCGTGATCGGTGTCACAGTAATCCACAACTGACATAGAGGTGCAGTGGCTCAGTCTTCGCGACCTTCGTCTGCTTATCTGCTGATGTCAGGGCATAGACTGATAATCAGTAACTCCTGAAGGTCACTTAGCAGCATGCTTAACCACTGTTGAGTTTATAGCTGTGATGTTCAGGTGGGAAGTATGCTGAAAATACATTTCTGTATTAAACTTACATACACACTGATATTGAATTAGATTTTGTTGCTTATTGCTTATGTATTTTATTCTATTTGCTCTGTTTATGAATACCAGTAACTTTGTGGGGGATCTATATAAACTCAACTGAGTTGAATAAGTTGGTCATAGGTTCTAATTTATATTTGTTTCTTGCTATTTAAATGATAGAAACCATAAGATAACCTAAAAAAAAAAAAAAAGGCATGCATGACATCAGTTCCTTCTTTTATTGGTTGCCAGCTGGCCAAAGGGTCAGAGTTCACATTTGATCTCACAAAGTAATAGCTCCCCTCCCTGCATCTGTTCTCGTGTCCAATTACAGTTGGAGGCTGAATTAAACTATGACTCTGTGGGATTGTATTATTTGTAGAAGGGTTAAATGTAAACAAGAGTTCATCCTTACTTTCAGATGACATGCTTTTCTAATATAGCAGGTATTATTTTTGCTCATCTTAGAGTTAAATCCATAAAACACTGGATGAAATCAAAAAGCTTAACATGTCATTATTAGTCTCAGGGTTTGCTTATGAAACTGAAGTATTCAACTATGGTAACCTTAGTAACTGCCATTGCAGTGCGACTGATGTGATTCAGAAAACAAGGAACATTTTGAGAGCGATTACAATCCCAGTGCTTTTATGTTGCGACAGTTCCATGAGAATTACCATCCCAATTTCTTTACAAAACTGAGGGCCCCTAAAGCCCTGGGTCTAGTGGCTTGTGGTTCTAGGCACATAAAAATGAAACTGTACTGAATATAAATTTTGCCTGTGGATTTCTTCCTTCGAGTCAGGCTTTCCATGATCTAAAGGGGCATGCACCTGTATTTGTAGTGCAGCCAATATGAATGCTTGCTTTTTCAAAATATCTGTCATTTGTCAGAGTCTCTTTCATATGATAGATTTCAACAGTGCCGCAAGGAGGGGAAAGTCCATTTTGCTCTCAGAATTACAAAGTGTTGAAAGAATTTCAAGTTACTAAAGTAAAGGCCCAACATTATTAGAAAGAGAACCTCGGGGACAGGATAACTCCATTTTAACAGTAAAAGGCCTAATCAGAATGATGCTAGAAGAGTTGGGGGGTGAGTGGAAAGAGAAGAAAGAAAAAGGAAAGCATAGAAACACCAGGAACAATAAATATTATATTGAAAACGGAAAAGTTCAATAAGTAGAGATCATTAAAAGGAATTTCATGTAATTTATTGACGTACAGAATTCAGTTTGAGGTATTTGGCAATTAGACTCCAATGGCCCATCACAGCAGAACAGATTCCCAGGGATGAATAGAATTAGGGCAAGACTCCCTGGAGTCTAGACATTAGTGATGGAGATGACGATGGAGACTTGAAGTGAGGTGATGGGGAGTGAGGAAAGGGAGAATGACAAAAGTGCAGTGAGATAAAGCCTGAAGAAAGCTGGCAGAAGGACGACTGGACTAGACCTGTGATGTCACAATGAGCTTGAGAGCATAGGAAAGTGGAAGTGATGTAAAGCTTAGATTAGCCACCAACATTAGCTTGCTCTGCTATCCCAGTTTGTATGTTTATGTGTGTGCATGTGTATCTGAGTATGCAGACTCAGTGAAGATTTCCCAGCTTTTGGGTGCGGACACTTGCTGTCAATCATGTACCTGTGTTGACCTTGTTAAGAGCCACTACTTACTGGAGTGGCTGAGCTTCAGTCAGTGCTGGATTGTTGAATGACTACTGTCAGTGTAAATCTGGCTCTGGTGTTAAATTGTGGTTTTGCATGTGTACAGGAACATACAGAGAGAGTGACAAGCAAATTGTAAATACTGAGTAAGCTGAAGTGGAGAGCAGCCTCCTGAGAGAAATCCCTTGCACCTGGGATCATGATCTTGTGCACCTTTTCACTGTATTGAACGATTCTTGCGCTTGAGTCCTGCTTTGCCTCACAGCAATGCTGACAACTTATTTTCTTTAAGAACAAACTTTTTTTAGGGTTTTATTGTTACACACAGAAAGCTTTCCTACACATTTAACACATTTTCAGTTTATACATAATCATTACACATGCCATGTCCTTTCCATTGCTTTGTTAATAAGCAATAACCTCATATTTATTGTCATATTAAAGAAAGTTTTCCTATAACTCTGTGCAGTCCTGTGAAAAACTAGCTACACCCAGCTTCCAGACTGGCAGTTGGTCCTTCTTCCATAGGAATTGAGATGGTGAATAGCAGCCAAGTGCTGTTAATGAAATGCACTTGATTAACTGATCATCAGCAAGTGTGACCACCTCTATAAAGGAGCAGGGTTTTTTGGCAGGTTGCTGGCCTGGTGCTTTCGGGTGCATGTTAATGCCACAGTGTTCCCAACAGTGGATGTGCCAACAGACTGTTAATAATCAGAGAATTTGCAAAAATCCCAAAATATAACAGACTAGTAGAGTCATACAGTGCTAATTCCTGGCTGTAGCTTAGAAGGTAAAGCAGGTCACCTACTAATCAGAAGGTTGGTGGTTTAATCCCCATTTGCTTCAGTCTGCATAGAAAAAGCATCGAAAAAAGTGCTTGTATGAATGGGCGAATGAGGCAAGTTGTAAAAGCACTTTGAGTGCACTGTTAGAGTAGAAAAGTGTTATGTAAGAACCAGTCCATTTACCATTTGCAAAAATAATTACTTCAAGTTAATACTGCTAAAGTTGTTTCTACAAGCTAATGAATTGTGAGCTATAGTTACAACTATAAATATAGTTACAGTTTTCACAGGACTGCACATCATCCTATGAAAGCTTTATTTTTCACATTTACTGTATATGGTTTACATACACGATTTAAATCAGTATAAATATTCTTGCTTTTTCAGATGTGTTATCTGTAATTGTAATTGTGTTTTCATGTTTGTCATGTTTGTAATGTTGTGTGTTTTTCTCAGGATACATACATTGTTACTACTTCGAGCCACTTGATATTATTTTTGCACTATCCTATTGTATATTATTGTACACTAGCATTCTTATTGTATTGTACATATTGTATTTCTTATTTCTTATATTGTATGTATATCTCTGTCTCTCTTACTGCACTGAGCATGTGTATGACAAAAGAATTTCCCTCGGGATAAATAAAGTTCTGCTTATCTTATCTTATCTTATTTCTGAATAAGAAAGAAGTGCATGTGTTAAAGGGTGTAGCTAATGCACTATAACGGGATGTAACACAAATTAAACCTTTTTTGTCTCATCAGTCTACAAAATATTTTCCTATTAGTCTGGGGATCATCAAAATGGATTTGGAAAATGTGAGATGAGCCTTTGTGTTGTTTTTGGTCAGCAGTGGTTTTCTCATTGGAACGCTCCTGTGGATGTCGTTTTTACCCAGTCTCTTTTTGGTATTGTTTAATCATGAATACAAAATGTACACTGAACTTTTTCACATAAGGCCACCAGTTAGATAACCCATTTATTTGAATAAACAAACCTCTAATTTAAAGACTGGATTTTGTAATTAATCTGGCTATATTTTTGTCTACTATTAATATTTTTTGGTGATCTGAAACATTTCAAAGTGATAAATGTGCAAAAAAGAAAAACGAGAAGAAGAAGAATTGAAGGATGGTGCAAATACTGATTCACAAGCCTGTACTATCTTCACCATTAACCAATGAGCAGCAAGTGAATAATAGCACGCACAATTACAAGTGGTCATTGAAGACATGAAAAACATGAATATCCGAAAGAAATATATTAAGTCTTAAATAATATAATAATGTAATATAGTTATATAAAAAAAAGGTTAGCTACAACCTTTTGGGTGTGGTGAAGAAGGACCTGCAGAGAGGGTTGGTGTGACAAAGAAGAAAAAGCTAAATGCAATGCGTACATCACCGCGAGGGGGCGCTACAGTCCCAGTGATTGCGACGCGGATGAGCTGCAGAAGCAGAAATTTTTCTGAGCCGACACAGAGCGGTGGTTACAGCAGTGGATGCGAACCTTTAGAGATTATATAAGTTATTTAACTACCTCACACGGTGCATGGCGTGTGTCTTTCGCCGCTGGGGAACACACTAGGAGCGGCGGTAGCTGTGCTGAGACCACTGGCCAGCTCTCATCTGCAGTACCCATACATCCAGAAACAGGTAGCCAGCCGGCTAATGTTAACATTAGCACCAGTCTGGCGTCAGTTTCGTCAATCCACGTAGCAGCGTCATTGAAAAAATTAAAAAAAAAAACAATATTGACGCTTCCAACATATAGTTAACACGCAGCGAAGATGAACTCAAACTGTTTGGTTTAACTTTAGTTTCTTAGCTCAATGTCAGTCGGTAATGTCACGGGCGCTGGCTAGCTAACCGGAGGAGCTGACAGCCCATCCCGTAACGTTAGTCTCAGCCTGATTTCACCTTCTCGGTCATTTTATTTGTTAAAAAGTCTACTGGTGTGTTTGGTTATGCAGCTAGACTTGTCTTCTGTTTCCAGTTCTTATTTGGATCTGTTGTTGTTATTATTATATATTTATATATTTAATGATTTATTTTCCCAGGCAGGTAAGCAGACAGAATGGCTGAGCCGGAGCTTCTGCTGGACTCCAATATTAGACTTTGGGTGGTGTTGCCCATTGTCTTCATCACTTTTCTGGTTGGGGTTATACGGCATTATGTATCGATTCTCCTTCAAAGTGACAAGAAGCTGACCTTAGAACAAGTTTCTGACAGGTGTGTCATAAATCATATCTAATTATAAGCTGAGTCACATAAGGGAAAAAAATGCTGAGTTCATATGTGTGACTTTTTTCTCCAAATCCAGCCAGGTTCTTATTCGGAGCAGAATTCTCAGAGAAAATGGAAAGTACATCCCCAAACAGGTAGGCTGCATTAAATCAGTTGCAAGTTGAGTGAGAACTGCAATGTATTTGTGCTTGCTTGTATGTGCTGTGACTGTATTGGTGAACATTTCTTTGTGTTTTAGTCCTTTTTGATGAGGAAGTTCTACTTCAATAACCAAGAAGACGGATTCTTCAAGAAGACCAAAAGAAAGGTTGTCCCACCCTCTCCAATGACAGGTGAGCCTTTTAAAAAAAAATAAAAATAAAGCACAAGCTGTGAAATTGTAACAACAAAAAATAAAAAGTGGTTGTTAGCATGTGGCTGAAAGACATGGGTCACCAGCAGTGTTTTCACAAATCTTTTTAATAACAGATTCAAAGAATTTCAGCTTACAGTTTGGACTGAGTCCTTGTAAAATGGTTCATAAAGAGTCTTGGCTGATTACAGAGCTCCTTAGGTGGAAAGCGAGTTAGAAAGAAGGTTAAGGGTCTCTGAGGTAGAGGAGAGGAAAGTGCTGGAGAAAATCAGAACAGCACAATACAAAATCTTCTCTTGCCTATTGTTATTATTGTCATTATTATTACATTAACTCCCGATCAAATGTTTAAGACGACTTGGAAAAAA
>VUQR01023403.1:0-11669 GCA_015108515.1 Hemichromis elongatus | reverse complement strand
CTATTTCAAATAGAAGAGGTACAGAAAACACACGCTTCACTCACACCCCGAGTGAGACGGCAAGAGAGATGGGCTGGATGGATATAAATGTGAAAAAGGATCTCAAGTAATAGAAAATGCAGAAAAATAGGACACTAGTAATGTTTTGACATTGCCAATAGCCATGTTGCCTCATCTGTTTCACTGACGTCCCGCTGTCTTGTTCTTTTCATCATGCATAACCTGCATAACACACCTCAGCACTTTGTCTGCCCACTCAGCCATGCTAATGGCATTAAGGCCGCACTGAGAGCTGCTAAGACTCACATCTCCTCCTGTCAAACTAACACACAAAAAAAGGGACAGCTGGGCAAAACTACAGAAGACACAGCAGTGATACACACCTACGACTGCTCACTCTTGTGTTACCTAAAACACCCTTTCACCCCCAAAATTATACCAGAGGTGTTAAGCAGTAGAAAGGTCTAAAGCCTACACCAGACACATGGAGTATGTTTGAAGTTCAATCTGTTCATCTTGGTTTGTGGAAGAAAACCTGCTCAACACCCGGTTGTATATGTGTGTATATGTATACACACTCACACACACACACACGGATGACTCCCTTACAGACCAATATGTGAAAGATTACGTGCTCTGACCAACTGACAGGTACGGACAGTGATTGACAGGTGATGTTGTCAGTTCCTCAGTATATTCTTAGAAATGTTTCCATCACCGAGGAATGATCACAACTCTTGACCATAACCATAGAAATGTAAAACTAGAATGTATCCTGGATACAGACGGTTTCCAGAAAAGACTGTACTGAGGTGAGTCATCTTGGAAACATCTTAAATGGGAGCATCAGTGTCCATAAAAGGAAAAAACGAGAACGTGCGCCTCTTTTATCCGTTGCTGAAACGGTTTAAATGAAGAGTGGAAGTGATGTTAAAACGACACAAACCCAAACATGGTGCCAATCTCTGCCCACCACTAAAATAACAAGAGCTCCTCTCCACTTCAGAGATCTTTTTATTTCTTATTGTGTCTGCATCCCTCACCAAAGCACACACACACTCACCATCCTCTCCTCACTGGGAGCAACTCTTGAACAATGGACACTTTTCAGAATCCAGATGTCTTCAGAAAATCGAAACCACCGGCCAGCTGTTGCCATGTTGACCTTTCACAAACAGCCCCAGCACTACTACCTGAAGTATCATGTAACATCTTAGAACACACATTTCCAAAAGAAAAACACAAGCTATAAACTACATTCTCATATGAAAAATATTTGGCACTTGAACATTTTGAATGTACAATTAACTCTGTTTAGTTTCTACTGGTTGTCAGCCAACTGGCTCAAACCTAACCCAAGTAATTGAGCACCTAGTCTCGGGCAAAAAAGCCCTCTTAGGCTTTTTACTTTGCAAAGATTAAACAAATGAGCCATAACATTTTAATTAATTAATTGCTAAGAGGCTCAGAAGTGTTGATAGGGCTGGGCAGATCATGCCTTTCTCCTGACTTCTGGTCTTTGTGTTATGTAAAGCTGACCAGCTGCTGCTGGCAGCTTTGTAAGAAGTCCACTTTCCAAAATAAGAAACTCTTCATTTAATGTACATAACAGCTATATTTGTCATCTTAATTTAGTCTTTTCTGAAAATTTAGCTGAATCTCCCTGAACATTTCTCATCTGAACTCTTTAGAGCACGAAAAAAAAACCCTCCCTCATTTTCTTATGCAGTTTTCATATCAAGACATTTATTTATCCATCTTTAATTAGTTTATGTTCAAATGAAGTGTATACTCAGCATATCCGAGAGGTTCAGTGAGGAAAATCCAGATAAACAGGAAAGCAAAGTAAAATTAGATCAGTGTGAACTGTTTACTCCTCTGAGGCACACACAAACAAACACAGATTCTTTGTAATATGTGAATTTATCTTTTCACTTTTTAAGTTATTAAAAGTCATTATGATCTGTCAAATTATAAAATTTACTGAGTTAAAGAAAATAATTCTGGGAAAAAAACAAACAAACAAATGCAATGAATTTAAGTTACATACATACCTGAATAGAAAAATACACAGTAGAGGCATAGATTGGCCTTCCCAGAGCCCAAAACTCAACATTACTAAAACATTACTAAAGTGTCAGATCTGTTTGAACAACCAACATTTAAAGAAGAGATCTGAATGTCTTTCAAGAAGCCTGGAGAACTACACCTGAATATTTCTTAAAAGAAATCATAAGAAAGCTTGGCTAAGAGAGTTCTGGCTGTGTTAAAGAATAAAGGTGCTCATAACCAAATATTGACTTTCAAGCTTGCTAGAATTGTAATTTTTTTTTTTTTTTTTTTATTCCCTTGTAGTAATTTTCATGGCACTAAAAATCAAACAATAAACGAGGGGCTGCTCAAAATTAAAATAACTTTAAAATTTACATTAAATAAACCAGAAAAGGTGTGGGAAAGCGCCTATATGGTTGTTGTTTTTTTTTTAAATAGTGAATGTGTTGTTCCTCTTAACAACCTTCCTTCTAGCCAATCATAAGAGTTACATGTTCTCTATCAGCGTAAAAAGTTTGTTTAAAGAGGGAATTAAAAGCAAACAGTGAAAGAATATTAAGTTTCCAGACAGCAGTGAAATAAAGATGAGAAACAGGCAGAGGTGGGAGGTGTGCACAATCATGATATTAATACTTTTATTTTCATCTGCCTTTTTAAGCAAGTACAGCAAGGATGACAGACTTGATTTTAAATGTACCAAAAAAAAAAGAGACTGTAGATAAAAACACACAAAAAAGCATAAAAAAAAAAATAGGTGGTAAGTGATAATATTGATCCTTCTTGGGGTGAGCATTTCAAACAGTAAATGCTAACAGTTTTCCTTTGTCTCAAAAACAGATTTATGAATGATTTAAAAATACTCTGTTTAAAGATTTTGGTCAAACTGAAGAGGTTAAGAATTTCAGTATTTCAAAGTCACCAATAAAAATCAAAGTCAATGAAGAGATTCATTTCTCTTATCCAGCTTTAATCTTGTTTTCCAATAAACGCAGACAGAAGGAGTGTTGATCTAGTACAGGCAGGCAAGGTTACTGGATTAACTTAATACAAGTTGGCACATCATTAGCAAGTAAACACAGTTAACCTCACATTGCTTTGCTTTTCAGTCCGTGTCTTGCCGCACTGCATAAGCTTGGATTGTGATGAATGACTGCAGCATACAGTACATACTGCCTGCCGACAGGATATGAAATAATTTAAGACTGCCGTCCATGATTGAGGAACATCTTCTGTACCCACACATGATTACTCACACACTGCAAGCACACACTTTCATTCTGCGTTCTTCCACTTAGGTTTCCGTATCATATGGTGACATGATGATGTAAGTATATGGCAGCATTGTTCCTCTTAGAATTGCTTCAGTCAGATATGCAATCTTGGTTGTGATCAAGGGGAAAAGGGGCAAAATATGAGAGAAACAAAACAAAGAAGGGCACTAAGCTCAAACATATTCACATTTAGAAACCTAAAACCACCATAAATACTGTCCTGAATGAGACAAGGGGTTTGATAATAGCTCGGTAAAAATTAGATGGCAACCTCCTTGTGACTAGGAAAAGTTGGGTGTTGCCTTGAAATTGCATTAAAATTTGTGGACTGAAAGTAGTGGTGACAACTAGCTGTTCACCCAGGGACTTTTGGTTGCAAGGCAGCTGTACAGCTCGTGTGGGTTGGAGATGACCTGCCTCCAGGCAATCGTTTTCAATCAGATTGGTGAAGGTTTGGAAATAAGTGCATAATAATTTTTATTATGAGTCAGTTTATACAGATGAGTGCCACTCATCTATTTTCAATAGGTAACTTGACCTAACTGGTTGCCTGCTGGGTCAATTCCTACAGAAAAGCAAAGCAGTGCTGTAGTAACTGCATTACTATTTGCAGAGGAATATCTAAATTTCTGTTTCAGAGCCAAGAGGTTGTGGCTGGACACTGAATGTAAGTAGTTGGTGTCAATTTCTGTTAATCTTGATGGCCTATTTAATCCCACTTGATCACAGTATTATCACAAACAGGCTGCATGTAATTGCCAACGTGACCTGATTCAATCACACACTGACTTCTTACTGTTGCTGCTTTATCACAGTCTTAATTCACCAAACTCACTTTAAAGATAGCAACTGACTGCAAGTGGTTGCAGACCTGGTACCCATTTTCAAAGCAGCAGTTTACATGTGGAGATTGTCAAGAACTCAAAAACCTTTAAATGGCGATTATACTCTGCAGAATCGAGACACCATGGCCAAGAGATCATTCTTGTTATGATTCTTCAAAATCTGACTTAAGTTTGCCTGTAGGGGGCATGCAGAGTTGGTGTATTGTGAGATTTATTGGAACAAATAACAAAACAAACCCCCCCCAAAGTGTTCAACAACCTGTTAAATAAAGAACGTTCATCTTGAATGGTTAATCCTACGAAAAGGACCGAAGCATTTTCAAATCAGACCCATTCAACTGTGTGCATTTTGTGGGATGAAATATTGCTATAGGCATACCGATATATTTTGTTGTCATTCAAGCCCTGAGGAGATGATTGTCCATAAGCAGAGACTCAAAGATTCGGCAGAACAGATCATTTCTAATCAGAAAGTGCAGTTCATATGACAGAAACATTATTGTGTATGCATTTTTCTGCCTCAGATTTGGTCTTTGCAACGGATGATAAGCACAATGAGTTGCAGAATCTAAAACACTGTAATTATCTTGGGTTTTATTTGATTCACTTTTACGATAAAGTATCAGAGTATCGAAATAGTTTTCACACAAGGCAATTAAAGGATCCCGAGTGAGTATTCTTAGATTTTTGAGGATGCTGCACAATAGCTTTTCAATGAAAGAAAAATATGTAGATGACAAAACTGACAGCTGATATTAAGGAAATTACACTGCTCCATTCTCTCTTTTATGTTGATTCAATCACTGGATGCATGTTTGAGAGAGAGCCACGGTCTCCCTATACTTTTTCCTCTATTGTCTGCTAATCATAGATTTTTTTCTGCTTTACCAACTATAAAACAGAGGAAGCCCATCCCTGCTGTTTACTCAAGTATGAAATGATCAGGGCTGGTTACCACACGCACGCACACACATGCACGCACGCACGCACGCACGCAACAAATTAACATTCCTGTGACTTCCCTTCCTTTACATGTTTTGTCCCCCCCCCCATCCCATCTACCAACTAGTCATCCCCTGTCAGCACACCCTTTGCCACTCTGCTACTACTTTTACGGCACATTCATCTTTACAGGAGGGTGCGGGGGGGCTTCCCGCTGTCACCTATCACCATAGCAACAGCTGCAGTGGGATGTCATCGGTCACTTTATAATATCTGACGTTAGACGGGGGGCAGGAAAAGGGAAGCAGAAGTCAATGGGTCAAGATCACAGTGACACCGCGCAACAACGATAGCACTTGATGAATAAATGCAATATGAGTGGCAGAACAAGCCGGAGATCAGGGATTGCTCATCCATTGTGTACGGGCACAAAGCGGGGTGAAGGACTGCACATGCCAGGAGAGAGCGAGGGGCCTCCTCTGGTGCAGCTCATTGCACCCGAACAATGCGTACAACTAAAGGCTCTAATGAATCCTAATGGAGTATTTACTCACTCACACTACAGCACAATATAGCTGCCGACCCCTCAATGTGGAGCTAGTCAAGGACCTTTTATGTGGATGGTTTTCAGAGCTGCCAGACCACACCATCAGATCCACTATCAGATAGGAGTGGATAAAAATGTAAGAGAAAACAAGTATTTACTGTTGATTTGTGTGTGTTTGTAAATTATACAAGGGATTGTAAATGAATTCAAAGAAGCCTCAGATAAAACAGAATTTGCATTTGTTTACAAAAAAAACAATAAAAATACAGCGTTGATCCAATTTGTTGAGTTTGCCATTAGTAGCCGCATCAGAGTAGTTTGGAGGGAAAATAAATATATAAAAATAAATACATAAAAAAAAAAAAATCACAAGATGACTAAAGTAAGCCGTGGTAAGGAAGCCAGCCAGTGGTAAGGAAAGCAAATTGCCTGGGTCTCAAGAGAGATCTCATCATTAAGTGATGCAAAATTCATGGTCTGAACTCTGATTTTTCTGCTAGATCACCATGAAACAGAATCCAACACAAGGCACACATAAAGAGTCTGGTCCTATGCATATTCATTTCCACACAAAATGAAATTTCCTACTTCATCCACAAGCGTACCAACCTAAGAAAAGGGAAATATATAGATCCTCTTTGTTAAAAAATGTTTTTAACAGTTGAAAACATTAGCAAGAAAAAGTGTGCTGCTAGGCAAAAGCCATAAGAACATAAGCATTCAAATGAATGTTCATGACCAGGTGTATTTAAACTAGCTACAAGCTCATAAAATCTGTAGACAAGTCTTAATAGGTAGGCCAGTCACTGCATCCAGCCTTTGGGATTTAAAATGCAGCCTCAGAGCATTTTGATTCTTAGAGCTTAAAGATGAATGCACGTTCTGTGTCAAATTAGCCTGAACATTTTGTCCTTTGTTCAGTGACTCTGGGAACTACAACTGTAGTCTTAGAGTTCTTTATGAACTAAGAACAGCTGCAAACATAAAACACAGGCATATAATCAGTGAAGCTGGCAGAGCCACAGCAGCCAATGGCACAGGGTTAGGAGATCAAACTGGCAACGCTTAATAACAGCTGGTTTAAATCAGTAATGCAGATTTGCAGTGCGCAACAGCTACTGCAGTTCATTTTCCAACGAAAACATAGGCGAATAAAATAACTAGGCAAAGCTGAGTTTAAAATCTATCAGCAGGTCTGCTCCTTCCTTTAGCCGATTAAAAAAAAAAAAAATTAACAGTTGCAGAGGTCAACAGGAACAGTACTATGTCTGGCTCGTCATCTTCCTTATTCTAATGATGCAGCTATAATTTTTTAGATTCTATTTGTTGCGACTGAAATTCTCTCTGCAACACATTTTAAAGTGGCTGAAATGGTGTTACATTTTAAATATAAAGAAAAAATGCTGAATTCAACTTGTTCTTTAGGCAGAAAAGTAAATCAGAGGGTACGGGGATGGTACAAAAAGACAGATTTTTTCAAGCTGATGATAAAAAAACTGAAAGAAAGATGACCTAATGTTAAAATCAATACAGCTGAGGCTTTATTAGGTGACCTATCTAAGTCGGACACCTCCCCTTTACCAGAGTGTTGAGGGTTTAATATGATTCAATGAAAGTGCTTATCAGATTATGAAACAGCATCAGAATCAAATCTTGCGGTTAAGAGTCTGCTTCAGACAACTTTCGTGACACTCTGAAACAGACAATTCAGCGAGTCTGATGCAAGATGCCTACAGACTTATATAAAGAGTGCCAGTTCAAGCACACCCCTATATTAATGCTTTGCTGCAGTTGGTGGGAACAGACTGTCAAGCCTGACAGATGAGGCGAGTAGCGATCATATGTACAAAATGAAACAAAACGCACAAATACCCTCAACATGTTGCAATCTTCTGATGGCAACCTACGAGACCGGTGGAGTTTCTCATCAAAGCATGTATGCAAATAGCAGGCCCCACATCACAAGAATAACCTCATACATGCATCAGCCCCTGCTCCCCACCCACAATTCTTCAACGCACACAGCACAGCAGATCACGTTGGCAGAATATATCATGGCATGTGCCAGTGTGTCATCCTCTCAATTAAAATTCTGTATCAGCAGACCCCCACCCCCCTTCTGGGGGGAGTTGTCACCTTGCAGGCCCCTTACCACCAGCATGGTGCTATAACACACAGACACATAGAGACCGCTTGTTGTCGTGCTAAAAATACACCTGCAGCACCAGTGCTGTCAGTTTTGGCTCAGACAGCTATGCTAACTAGGTTTGCTGTAGTGGGAAACTTTAGAGTGCTTGTGGCAAGGGATAAGGGAAGATAATAAGCTTATTTCCTCGTCTCAATAACCGAATTTCTGACTGCGCCATTTCTCATGTTATCCTGTCTGATATGCTGTATTACTTGCAGATAAACAAAAGCTTTTCGTCCGTAGTGGCGCAAACTTTATTTCAAACTGAAGGCGTCCTTGGTGGTTTTCCCTCATCTGAGCTCAGCCCGGCCCGGGTCAATCTGTGGACATTAGACAGAAAGCGGCCCTCGCCAAGCAGAGGTGTTAAGCTAGGCAGTCATTTAGCATAATGAAGTGCATATCCTTTTGATCAAAGCAAGCATCTTAGTACACAGGTACTCAGATGGCACAGATCCACTCGCTGGCTGGCTTTGTGAGCCGTTCTGATGCTGCCTGCCTGGAAGTTGTGAACAGGTTTCCAAGAGTGGTTTCAAACAAAACCAAAAAACTGCAGTTTGTGCTTGTTAAGGACAGTTTTCATCTAATATAGCGTTTTAAAAATAATCAATAAATAATTGAATTGTCAAGCATAAATAATTTCTGATCCTAAATATACACATAGGCCTTAAAAAACTGCAGATTTTCTTGTTTCATTGGTTTTGGCATGTACTACTCCCTTTACAAAACAGCAGCTCTATAATGGGTTCCTTAAATCAGCCACACACACACAAACTGCTATGCAAGTTGTTCGCCTGCCAATGATGCAATTAAAGGGAACTCGCTTTAGCCCGCTCTGAGACCTCAACCACAACTGCCCAAGAGGATAGCAAAGAACCAAAAGGTTCCTGTCATCCAGCGTTGTCTGTCGGTGCGCTTATAAAAAGAAGTCACTGACTCAATAGCGAGTCCACTGTTCTTTACATTCAAAATTGTATTCAATGAAGAACCTTACACTGACTGGACACAGCGGCTGGACACAGGCCACATTCTGATTGGTTACAAAGAGATTTGATCCTTTCAGATGTTCATTTAGCAAATGTGCTTTGTCCTATTGTAAGATGTGCACAACTAAATATTCATGGACATCTGTGTGCCAGTGTCAATGAGTAAAGTGTCTGATGAACAAACAGACTCAAAGAAGTTTATCTGCTGAGTGCACAGAAACCCACTGGTATGAATAATGAAAGCCCGCTGCTCAATAATAAATGTCTGCATGCTTGCACTGTGCAGCTGCGCTTGTTTGGCCTGTGAGGGAAATTTCATTATACGAACACCCTTGTTGTTCATACAGACGTGAAGGACATGCACACACTTACCATAGCAGCCACCCCAGTCAACTTAAACTAAAGAGACTAACATTAAAAGAATGAAAAAGAAAAATCAACAAAACCTGCACGTGCAAATTTACAAGCCCAACGCAGAGTAGATTTGATCCAGCTTAAAAGCTGGTTAGGAGGGCAAATTATTAAATCAAAACTATTTAAAACTTTAGAGAGTGAAAAGAAGTTAGACGTTAAAATGAAAGGCATTTTAACCAATTAAATTTAAGGCTTTGTTGCCTTAATTTTGAATGTATATTATTAGGGAATTAGTTCCTGTAGAGATCCGGTTCCCTGTAGTCCAATTTCTTGGAATCGTTAATCTGCCTTCCTATCAATCCCACTTATCGGTTCTTGCACTCTTGCTACAATCAGCTAACTTCAGTTTGTGTGTCGGAGAAGGAAAATAGTGTCGTAGTTTATAGTGTGGACATGGACATTACTTTTAATTTTATTGCAAAAAAGGATGAGAGTGCAATGCTAAAGTGGAGACTGCTCCAGGAGCACCTGCACAGATAGCATGCTAACGCTAAGCTAGTCAAGACCCCAGAGGGATGTTAAAGCTTGGTAAATGCTGACGCCAGCCCAGCACTGTGATAATGTGAAACAGGTAACAAACTGCTGATCAGTCAGGCTGCAGACTCCGTTTCTACCTGTTCGTGTTTCTACAGTCGAATTGCCATGACGACCAATTTTAAGTCCCTTTGTGCTGGTTTTAATTGATTTGTGCTGTTGGCTTTGTCTTCATAGCCGAAATACTAAGAGAAAGATAAATCCCTGTCCTAATGAGAACACGTATGTTGGTGTGTGGGGCTGTAGCCTGTAGGTTTATATTATTAAATGGTAATTATGAAACAGTGTGTCATTTTACAGAGTAACATGACAGTAACATAACGAGTCGTAAAACGAATGTCTTTCTCCTTGGTGTAATAAATTAATGTACTGCATTACTTTTAAGTGTTCTGTGTAATATGTGTAATGACTTTTTTATTTTACCTTTTTTGAGTAATGAAAATCATCATTGACAATCGTCGCCACATTTTAGTCATGATAGACACTCATACAGACCCGAACCTAACTCTGTCTTTGCTAAATAATGACTGTGATCCTGCAATAAGATGACAATGACCTTTAAAAAGTAACCAACCTATAGCAAAAGCTGTTGTGTTATGTTTTAGTCGTGCAGCTCTTGTTCAAGAAAAAACTAGATCAGAACAACCCAACTGTCAACACAACTGATTAGATCCAACAATATTTAGTTGGAATACTCAACACGCTCGAAATACAATCCAGATATAAAACATTATCTGGCCTGAATTTGTACACATACAACATTTACTCTCACGCAGCACACATTTGGACTACTTTTGGCACTTCAGGCTCAGTTTGGTTGTCACATTTCGATATACAATGCTGTGGGGTGAAGTCTGACAGCCCTTGGAGGTCCCCTTACGGCATGAGATGCCATACGGTTGAGTGTCATGCCATTTCACAAGCTGCATGTGACTGTTGTAAATGTCTCACGGTAAACAACCTTTAGCCAAAATAAAGACATCCAAACAACTTCAAACTCCACACTGCACTTCCTTGGATCCAAAGCAAGACAGACGCCAAGTGAGAAATGGAACGATGGTTGGGAAAAGGGAAGAACAGACACGCACCCACCCAACAGATTCTTGGTTTACTAGATTAGTGGTCAAGTAAAGCAGATGTTCCCTCTGGTTGAGAAACCCAGGTGCTGCTTTATTTCTTTTCAGCATGTCATTGTAAGACCAAGGTTTTTTCCTCATCTTTTCCAGTGTTGGTTTCATTCTTTTTGTGACTTCTTGAACTCTTCTTCTTGCACTAAACACATGAGTTTAATCATCTTTTATAGTCTTTTTATGTTCCACAGTTTCAGACAATGAAATGACTCACTGATGGTGGTATCCGCTATAGTGTCATCCTTGACTTCTTTGCTTTTGCGTCAGTCTTTGTGCAAAATTTTATGGAATGGGAAAGCAAGACTGTGTCTCAAATGGCAAATCCAAATATCTTTAGAAAAAAAACAGTAAAAAAGGTAATACATTACTTTTCTAGGAAATAAAATCATTTTTTAAATTTGTCGTGAATTTATTTTTTGTGGATTGTGTCACGTTGTTATATTAACAAAAATGCATGCCAAGTCATTATATTCACCCCATGTGAAAGAAGACTGATGCAGTTTCTTTAGATGCAATATTGTGCAAAAGTCTTGAGCCGCAACTCTTGTCTTTGGCAGACTTTTTCATTTGGTATTGGTATTTTCATTTGGAATAGTTCTCTAGGCTTTGAGGGTGTTTCAAAGTTTTTCTTTAGACTTTGGCTGCTTTTTCACTCATTTTCAGTCCTTGTACTTTTGTCTGTAAAGCGACCCAACATTGACCTATGAATCATTTCAGGATAAATAATAATTTAAAAAAAAAAAAAAAAAGAAATTCAATTAAA
>VUQR01023402.1:0-32336 GCA_015108515.1 Hemichromis elongatus | reverse complement strand
TAAAAAAACAAAAATAGGTTTTTTTTTTTTTTTTTTTTAGCTTAGCACAAGTTTAAAAAAAAAACATGAAGAGAAGTTATGTGCTTTTTGGTTTAATTTCCAAAATGATAACTAAGACAGCCACAGAGTGTGAGTAGAGCTTTCTTAATGAATGTTAAAAAAAAAACATAAAAATGTGTAGGTTGACCGAGGGTTTAGTTATTTGTTATCATCACTAATGTTATGATGCTAATAATTTGCCAGAAAGGCACGTATTTACAACATCTAAAAATATGGCCATCTTTATTCACATCCACATGTTTTGCAATAAAAAGCAACATTTTCGGACCACAGATTTACCATCTGATCCAAAACTTCGATGTGTCAATCCATTTAAATAGAAAATGGATCAAACTACAATGCGCGAAATTGAATGGGGGAACAAAAGCGATGCACAACTGGGAAAATGATCACTCAGCTCTACTCCTCAGCGATATGAAGCCTTTTAAGCATGTTATAGGTTTTTATTATGGTCTTGTGACCTGCGGCTTTACATTACTTCAAAACATTGCTATAGTCAGATGAAGATTGTTTTTTCCACCTGCAACAATCACTCTTTTCTAAAACCTCGCTGCTTTACTGCACCATAGACATGACATTTGATGAAGTCAGATGTAGCATTCAAGAAGGGGTAGGGATCTAGGTGGGCTGCAATGCAGCTTGCAGAAGTGCATTAACTGCAGACAGGCTACACCAACTCAAATAGCATTAGTTGGATCAGCTAATGTGGAATAGCATAAGGATGAGTTGATCTGCTGGTATTATGAACGAGCCTCACTTTATGCTAGATGATTAAGACACGCATTAGTGCGGACGTAGCCTAAGAGCAGGAAGCTCCCTTTACTGGGAAAACCTGTAGTAACTGTAAAAGCGGTCCGAGTAGGCAGTAGACAGACAAAGTTAGCAGCTGGCTGGTGATCATAGTAGAGCATAGAACAACTAACATAGCAAATATGCCCATTCATTATGTATATTACACCATTCATCAAATTAAAGCTCTTAATTTGTTAAGTTGGATGTGAAAGCTGTTAGATAATGTATTAGTGCTAACTAGAATGGGATCATATCTGAATAGTGTATTCACAGTTTGACCTAATGCCTTAATAAAAAGAAAACAAATAGAAGACTCTTTGGGTGTTTAGATGTCTATGCTTTAATTTTGCAGCCCCACTTTCCCTGTCACAACTGGGACAGGCTCCAGCCCCCAAACTTTGAATTGGACAAGTGGTTAAGAAGATGGATGGATGGATGGATGGATGGATGGATGGATGGATGGATGGATGGATGATGGATGGATGATGGATGGATGATCAAAGCATGAAAAAAGGAAAGTGAAAATGGCCTCATAAAACTCAGAAAGTCAGGATCACATAGTGTCTGATGTGAGAGTAGAATGACTTTTCCAATCCAGCCTTTTTCAGTCCAACGGGCAGACACAGCAAATTGAAACAAAAAGTGAGTCATCTGATTACTTTCCAACCGATGGGTCAGAGTGGTTCAGCATGTCTGCACAAATTCTCAATCATTGTAACAAAAACATGATTTGCCTTCGATCTCCACACAGAGTGTTGGTGATGCTCGTGTAAAAATCACACTCTCAATAGAAAAAAGAGCTATGTACAATATCTTACAGGTTCAGTGTTAGAAAGTGGGGAATAGGAGAGGGAAAGTACAGTAACAAGTAGTGGCTATAAGTGTGCTTGTTCATGTGTGTGCTTTCAAATATGTTAGAATTTATTTACATGTGCTCTGTAAAATGAGGTCTTCTGTGCTTCTGTGTGTGTGTGTGTGTGGGTGTGTGTGTGTTGTCCAGCAGAGGGAAACATTTCACAGCACAGTGATGGCATAATAGCCTAAATACAGATGCCACAGAGAAGAGAGATTAACGGAGAATGTAAACAAAATATATATAAATGCATTTGTAAACAAAGGAAAGAACAAACAAAGGCGAATGAAAAGAAAAAAAGACAAAAGTGGATCGTGAGGGAGTGTGCAAATCAAAATCAGCAAAACTGTCACGCCACGTGGAGCGCTTATGGCAACCACACCGTATATACACAAAGGTCAGTAAATCAATATATCGGTAAAATCTCAGAAATAAATCACAGTAATTACATGACGCAGCCAGTACGCAGCGAAGGAGACGCCACTCCGGGATGAGCGATGCTGTTCCACAGTTAAATGAAAGAGACTTTTTTTTTTTTAAGTCAGTTGGCATCACAGAGAAGTGTCTTGTATGAAGGCTTCTTTTCGCAAAAGAATACAAAACAAAGCAAAAAACAAATATTTGCTCCTGAATGTGATGCACTTTATTTGGCTCACTGTTGTGCCACCTGCAGTCAGGAGCTTGGATTTGTCTCATCCAATGTGTGTTTCTGTTTCACATTAGGTTTTGGCAAAAATTGCAACCATCTGAAGGAGAAGGAAAACACAAAGTTGATAGCCAAGAGAAGATGTCTGTACCTTCATCCTGTTTGCTTTCGTTTGGTGCTTCTGCTGAAGGATAAGAAACGGATCCTTTGATCCCGGGAAACCTCATGCGGAGCTGACTAGGGCACTGCTACTCGACTGTAGTGGGTGCTTACGCGTGTGTCTGTGTACGTGTGCGGGTGCTTGTGTCTATGTGCACATGCATGGGATGAGATAAGGAGAGTAAGTGTGTTTGTCTGTGTGTTCATATGGCTTGCTAAAAGGATGTTTTGTATGGGTTAATCTCAGCAGCGCACGCATTTCCTCCGGCAGGTTTCTTTGGTCCAACGCGGCGCACGTCGAAGCCGCGTCCTGGGAGCTCACCGTCACCTTTCGGGTTCGTTCCTCAAACAGGTGTGCGCTCGTACAGTTGGAGAAAAAGAAGCGGCGGACATTCTCATTGGTCACCGTTTGATTCTGTTTTTATAACAGAGCAAACCACCGCTGATGAAACAGAGCTCCATGTGATTGAGTTTATATACATATAAAAAAATTTGTTACATTTTTCAACATGAAAAAAGGAAAGAAAAAAAACTTAGGAGATGTACATGACTCTGTACTTATTGTTCAGAGCTTTACTTTACTGGTGGTCCAGCAAAGAGCAAGTCTTTGAAGAGTTTGCCTATCGGTTCCCCGGGGTTGAGAGGGCAAAGGGGGATGTGTGTGCTGTATATCATGTATTAGGAGGGGTGGGGGAGGGTCTAGACCTGCGTGGAATAGGATCGGTGCAACGTTGCGTACCGCCCAGCCGGATGGGCGGCGCATTGCGGCGAGTGCTGCTCCGACTGGTCTAGACTTCGCTGGAAATGGAGCGAGACGGTATGAGGACATCGGGGGTGGCGGGGAACCGATAGGGCTGATGGTCATGTGATCTCGGTGAACGGAGATCCCCGCGGAGTCTGCAGGGGAAAGAGAGGAGTGAGAAAGAGAGAGGAGGACGGGGCAGAGAGGAGGCGGAGGAAGAGAGAGAAAAGTGAAGAAAAGAATAATCAAGAGCAATGTACAGGGATGAGGGGAGGAAGAGAGGACAGAACAGATGTTCAACAGAGCAAAAAACAGAAATAAGGCAACAGATGGCGGAGATAGTGTTGGGGGTGGGGGGTGTGTGACAAAGTTGAGTAAAAAATATTCAAAGCTGGTTAGAATGGTTGGACGTAGGTGTTGTAAGGTGGAGAGGAGGAGGAGGAGAGTGCAAGATGCTGAAGGAGAGCGAGGGACGAGGGAGCAGATTGAAAGGAGAGAGGCAAGGTGGGAGACAGAGGAAAAGAAGGCAGTCAGGTGAGGGTTAGCGACGGTGAGAGACCACAGAGGGCGCAAGATATTTTTCTAAATGCTTCACCCCTGAGAGAATCACTTTATGCAGCGCTTTTGGAGAGGAGATATAACTTGAGGGGATCGCTTCCACAGCTAAGACTATTTTCTTTTAGCCTGTGCTGACTTCACGGTTTCCCTTCAGCCAAGTGCTCTGCATTATATCCAAATGGTAAATAACACTTGGAGTGTGTAAGCCAAAGTGCTGATTCACCTCAAAGACACAAGTGGCTCGCTTTACAAACCAGATAACGTGAACATTTGTAACACTGTGGGATTTTTAGGAGTAAGCAGCACCTCTTTCCAAAGCAAACATTCACGCTAGAATTTGTTCCATCCTCTGACTGAAACGTAACCGTGGCTCATTTCACACCACTAGAACAAATCTCACATGCGTTCTTATCAGGGTACAACAAGCCTCGCGTGCGCAGAGATTTAAAGGATTCACTTGGGTGTTTTGCTAGGACTGGGCGTGCAGGTTGGCTTGGAGCATGCATGTTTGAGTTTGTTCTTTTTTGAGGAACAAAAGGAGGGTAACGGATTCAGTTAAGAGACACGGGGTGTGTATCTCAGCCCTTCTGTGAGCACAGTTGTGCCTCACACCCACCCCCGCCCCTTACCTGAGGGCCACTTAACTTTTCGAGTGGACTCTCCACAGAGGGCAGCGTCACCATCGGCATGCCCAGCATCGACTCGGGACGTTGGGGTCGCGGTGGAGGAAGAGCAGGCTGCAGCTGCTGGAAGTTGTTAATTACACAAGTCACCTGATGATAGAAACAAACATAAAGGGTTAACTGGGAGCAGCAAGAGACACATGAGAGGAATTGACCATTTTCAAAACTCAACCCCTAATAAGATTGTTCAGTAACAGCTTAGTGGCTATAACTGAAGTACTGGAAAATGGTTTGCAACGGCTTTAAAAAAGAAAAAGAGCCCAATTATCTAAGAGCATAAATGTTTTAGTTATTTTGGGCTTTGAATGATTTCTTTGAACTTTCTTTTTCCAGTCTACATCGTTAATGCACAAGTTTAAATTTCTTTTGAATTGTTCTTCAATCCACACGGGGTCAAAAGTATTCAGACATACTCAGATATCTACATACATTCACTTAAATCTTTTAATATGTGGTACTGAAGGCTCTTGTCTTTTAACTTTTACTGATTGACTACTAAGTGTTTATTAGTATATTATAAATGACCAGTTCTTTTCTACTCAACATAAAAAGTATTTGACAGCGCTCCCTGGATTGCTCGATACTCAGAATAGGAAAGTCCAAGTGAAAGTCTAAGAATGAGAATTATAGATTTACACAAGTTGGGAAGGTCTAAACAACTGCATCATCAGATCAAACATTTCTATATTTAAAAGCAAGTTATTTGGATGTTTCTCCAACAGAAGACCCAAACTGTCACCCTCAGCTGAGAAGAAATGTGTTAGGATATTCAGGAACAACCAAGGAACCACCAAGTTCAACAGCTGGAACACCAGTGTCACTGTTCAAAGTGTTGTGGGTTTTTACACTGCCATGGACTAAGACAGTGCTAACCCAGAAAGAAGCTCCTGCTCCAAAGGTAGCAATGTCAAGCTCAACTGAAATTTGCTGCCGCCCACATGGCAAAGCCTAACACTCCTGAAAGTTTTATTCTCAGATGAGACAAAGATTGATATATTTGACCACAGTGACAAGAGGTACGTTTGGAAGAAGGTGAGGTGAGAGTGAGGTAAGGTTTTCAAACCTAAGAACACTGTACCAGGCGTCAGGCATGGTGGAGGTAGCATCGTGATCTGGGGCTGTTTTGCTCCTCGTTGTATTACATTAAACTGGATTACATTGGATTAGAGAAAATAAACAAAATAAATGTAGATATTTACACGCAGTTTTTGCTTTTTACAGTAATGAAAGTATATCCTGGAAAAAGAACATTTCAAAGCAATAATTGAAAGCACAAAGTTCCTGTAACATTCATGCTCATGATGAGTGGTTGCAAAGCATTGCTAACTACTGTTAGCTCTGCAACTTTCAGTTACATGGTTTTGCATAATTTGGGGTCTCTATGCCACTATAACAGGTTTGAAATGAAAGACTCTGTTTACAATGGAAACCGAGAGTCTCGACCTTGATTCAATGAATTCTACATAATATTTTATTGCCTTTTGAAATATTAGTTATTTTTATACAAAAAATCACAAATTTTACAGGGTAACCTAGAAATTCACTCAAAAACATTTTCATAATTAGATTAACATTGTTTTTTCATCACGTCTTTATCAATTAAGCAAAAATGTCTTGAGTTATTTATTACTGTGACACTTGCATTGGGGGTTAGGGTTAGGGTAGAATCAACCAAACCATGACATGCTATGAAAATATAAAGCTCGGCAGGTATAGTAACAGTAACAAAAAAAAGGGCTGTGGCTTACAAAATGGTTCATGGCCTCTGCTAAAGTGGTGCAGCATATTAAAATTGCATGTAAACCTATTTCCAAATGTCATTTAATCTGGTGAGATATTAATGTGGTCTTAAATCACCTGATTGATATGTAGTCCATTAATGATCGTTTTTCTCTATTTTCATAATTAAAAGCACCTAAAAGGAAATTTTTGCTAAGACACATTGCTTTAGGTTATGAACAAAGATGATAAATCGCCACAAAAGACATTACACAACGATTTTCACAGTGCTCTCTGGGGCAAGCTACGCTTTACATGCAGAGATGGAGCGCTTAAAAAACGTATCTAATCCTTAATCTGCGCCTGTCCCCCTGCTCCTTCTATTCTGTCCTCACCAAAAACACAGCGATGGCTCCCCCGGTGAAGAATCCCGCCAAGACATCAGCCCAGTGGTTGCGGTACTCAGCCACTCTGACCACACCGACTAGCATGGCGAGACAAAGCAGCGTGAGGCTGATAGTGGGCTTGGTGAGCCGCGTGCCTTTGGTTTTGAACACCAGTGTCACGTACATCTGCAAAGAAGCACAAGGGAGGGAGCACACAGTAGGGTACAACAAACACAGAAAGCCACAAATAGCATGCAAGCACATAAGATACATTACTATTTTAAACCAGGTAACAAGATGTACAAGAGATTTTCTTCCTGTGATTGGCTTGTTAAAGTGGACCGATTTAGCTTGTCCTTAATTTCTCCCATTATATATTTAGCTACATTAGTGCACAGCCATATTAAACACAGACTTTTTTTGAGGGGGGAACTAAACATAACAAAGTTATCTTAAAAGGGAAAAGGCAGGTGAACGGCAGGTGAACTATGATGTATATATATATATATATATATATATATATATAATATATATATATATATATATATATATATATATATATATATATATACATTCATTCCTGTGAAAAACTAATTACACACTTACTGCATCTATAGGAATTAAGACAGTAAGAAGCAGCAAGGTACCTTTAATCAAATGCACTTGACTCATTGATCAACAGCGAGTGTAAGCACTCCATTAAAGCAAAGGTTCTGGCAGTCTGCTGGTCAGGACCATTTAGGTGTTTATTAACAAAACGTCACGATCTTCTAGGAGTGGACGTCCCAGCAAATTCACTCTGAGGTCAGAAACATTTAGCCACTTCTCAGATTCTACAGGCCTCAGTTATCATTTTAAATCTTAAAGTTCCTGACAAGCCTTGGTAGCACAACGTACTTTGCAAAGCTGCCTCTGAACAAACCACAAGACTTCTTCAGACAGACAAGACCAAAGTGGGGATGCCTGGCTATGCTGCACAGTGACGTATTTGGCGACAACTAAACACAGCAAATCAATACAAACACCTCATACTAACTCTCAGGCAAGGTGGTTTGCGGGTGATGATTTGAGCTTGTGTTGCGCACTATGTGAACACCTTGCAGTCATTGAATTATGAACCATCAGGCAATGGTCACCTGTCCAGCAGCTAAAGATTGGCCCAATCTGAGTCATGCAACATGACAAAGACCCCAAGCACAGCAGCAACTACAACAGAAAGCCTGACAAAGAACTGAATCCAGGTGCTCCAATGACCCATTCAAAGTCTAGACCTCAACCCAATTGAGGTCTGGAAAAGTCCAGACCCTCTTATAGTCCCGCTACAGTTAGTGTAGTGGGACTGAATTAACACAGTAATGTCAGCAGGGAGGCTTCAATTGTTAGCATACAGTTGAAACTACTGTTAAGTCTTAAATCTTTACTGTAGCAGTATCACCTCCAGTTTTCTCCAACCTACCACGGTGTACACTGCTGAGTAGACGCTGAGCGCTGCATCCTTAGATGGGAAGGATTTACGTGCAGACATGACAATCAGCGGGTTGCCTGTGCAGGCCCGGCGCTCTGTGATGTACTGCATCGTGGACTGGCAGCCTAATGCTGTGTAGTTTGGTCGGCAGGCAGACAGGAAGTGAGGCGTCTGGTTTCCTGTCACCACCTGGCCGGCATTGGCGAAAATGGTCGTGGTGAATAGACCAAAGGCATAAACACCTGGACAGGACAAGAGTATAGAGAGGGGGAGATTGTGGAAAAGTTAGTAAGCAAGCATACATTTTATTTTTATAGTAAGGAAATAAAGATTTCAAAACAGAGGGACCCAAATAGGCGATAAAAGTAGTAAAATGCTCCTTCTTCAAAGAGCCCCAACACATTATTATGTGTGAAACTGCAACAGAATCCTCCTCTTCAGCTGATTCAGCTCAAGATGCAGATTTGTAGGCTTCTTAATATTCATGAGAGCCTTCCTGCCAGGATCCAGAGTAATCTGCCTCATACATTACGCCACATTTGATCATCCAATTAACAGCTTCATGTACCAGCTGTGGCTGACAAACTAGAGGTGGAGCATGTCAGGTTTTTCCAGTTCAACAATTTCATTCATAAAGTTTGATGGTATTTTTTTGTTCTCTTTTATTTTTCATCATTTAATTACACACAAGGTGTTTTGAAGCAGTTATTTATAGACTGAGGATAGCTGTAAGTTAGAGCCCAAATGTTCAAAAAACCCCACATAAAACCCTCCCATTTCACAAACAATGCTGGGTCCAACACATCAGAAAATAATGTGTTACTGCGCTAAATTCAGTAATTAGATTATGGTTTCATCTAAGTAATTACTTGTGTTACAAGTTATCTGCACGTTATCTGCACGTTGAGTGGATATTCTGTGTGGAAAAGAACCAGCCCATTACCATTTGCCATCAAACAAACAGCTAGCCAAGATCCCGGAGTGACGTTAAAGCTTAGTGTATGGTGACCCCAGCCCAGCAGCCAGAGTCTAGTCTTAGCCAGGTAACAAAAGCAGTCAGTCTTGCAGCCTTAATTTCTACCTGTTCATGTTTCTATAGTAGAACAGGAACAAGTAGAACTGTGGAAATCACTTTAAAGTCTCATTGGGCTGTTTTTCAAAGCTGAGTAATTAAGAATGTTCTCACAGCGCTTCCCTTGTTCCACATTGTGTCATGTTATAGCCTTATTCCATTATATTATACAGCAATTACAGTATGAAGTCTAATATGGTAAATGGTCTGTATTTGTATAGCGCTTTACACTTCAGTCATCCACCCATTCACACACTGGTGATGGCAAGCTACATTGTAGCCACAGCAGCCCTGGGGCGCACTGACAGAGTCAAGGCTGCCGGACACTGGCACCACCGGAGCCTCTGACCACCACCGGTAGGCAATGGGTGAAGTGTCTTGCCAAAGGACACAACGACGAGACTGTCGGAGCCGGAGCTCGAACCGGCAACCTTCTGATTACAAGACGAATTGCCAACTCTTGAGCCACGATCGCGCCTATGCTACAAGCTTGGCGCACCTATCTTTGGGCAGTGAACCCAATTGCTATGTGCTTAAGGTAGTTGCTCTCTTCGAAAATGAACCTTCACCCCAGTCTTGAAGTCAAGAGTGCTCTGGAGCTGTGTATCATCATGGACGTCTCTGTACATTGTTGCACTCCATGTAATCTTTCCCTCGACCCTGACTAGCTCTCAGTTCCTGTTGCTGAAAAAAATCCCCACTACGGCATGCTCACCCAAGAAGCGTATTATGCGTCTCAGTAAGGGGTTGAAGTAGCAGCAGTCTGCAGTGACAATGGTCTTCTCCTGGGTTCCCTCTGCCTTGGTGAAGAAGGCGCACAGCTCTCCAACAAGAATCTGGAAAAATACAAGAAACATAGTAGCCATGGTTCCTTCCTTCCTTCCTTCCATCCATCCATCCATCCATCCATCCATCCATCCATCCATCCATCCTCTACTTTTGATTGTGGTCCAGTCTAAGCAGAGATAACCACATGGAAAACAAAGGATCCACCAAGCCAACCGAGACATGTTATCTCTCTAAGTCTACCTTCGGATCATAGATAACCCTATTTGGAAGCATTCCCAGGAGGCATCCTAGACATAAAACCCACCTCTGCTGACTTAATTTAATATAGAGTAGCAGCTCTAGCCACTTCAGAATAACTTAGCTCCTCATGCTATCTAGAAGGCCCTTCAGAAGAAGCTAATTTGTGCTACCATCGTTTACAGTGTTATTCTTTTAGGGGTAGTGAAAGGATATATATAGGAGAGGATTGGAACATAGATTGACCAGACCATCTACAGACACATCTTCACAGTATGTTGTGGTAAATCGTCAAAAATCGTTTTGGTATAATATCCCTTTAATTTTAAAAAAAACAAAAAAAACACTCCAAATACCTTTTTTGGTGCACCAATAGTACTGGGGTTCTACGTAAATAAATTAAGTTTAAGCCTGCAATTTGTGTGTGACTCTATTGTGTTCTCTGTAGTTAGGAGTCCAGGTCACTACTTTGTTTTATTTTTTCTTTATTTTTTGTGTTCCTCTAGCTGTTCCTGTGTGGTTTTGTAGTATGATGTGCCCTGTTAGGGGATGCAGCCACTATTAAAAGGTGCTGAAAACAATGGTAAATAATATCCACAAGTATGCAAGGCAGCAAGGTTTCAGAACATTACGTTGCAACACAATGATCAATTAAGTTCACTTAACCTCTCAGTGGTTTTAATGTCATAGCTTATGGTTCTATGGCAGTGGCAGGAATAGAAGCAATCATATTATATGTTACAATTGAACAACTCATAAACTCCATAGACTGTTCACTGTAGAATGACAAGGAGCTCAGGATTTGTTTATTTTCAACTATAACTATAACTCTACAAATAATTTAGCCATGACGGCATTGCACCTCAGAGTTCCAAACATTAGTTATGATCTCAGAACCCATTGTGTGAAAATAGCTAATTACACACTTAAATCATCATCTCTTTAATTAAGTGTGAGCTCTCTGGCTGTAGTGCCATAGAGCTGTAACCTCAGTACAGTGCTGCAAGTTCTGTGAGCGAAAAATAGCATCCATCGTTGCTGGGTGCTCACAGTTTTATTGCTGTTTTTGTGATGAGCATCAGGCTTGGAGCAGAGAGGCTGGTCAGATGACTTTGTTCAATTCGCTCCCAGCGAGTCTGAACAGCGGTGGCTCTCCAGACTGATGATCCCTTAATGGGCTGCAACTGTGAGACTCATCTGTATGAGAGCCTACTCCACTCAAAGACTTTAGCACACACTGCAACAGAGCCCTGAGTAACCACCTATGGCAGATATAACCTTCATCATCCTGACAAAATGCATGCAGACTGTGACAGAAGTGGGACCTACATTAACACTGATTGTGTTCCACAGACTCATGAGACTTGCTCTTACTCTTTCCATCCTTAATATAATTCACCATTTACATTCACAGTGGCAATTTCTGAAACACTACTGTAAGGGGGATACAGAGCAGGAGAAAATGAAAGAAAGATAGATGAGAGATGCAGAAAATGATCGCGTTATAGTCAGGTTTGATATATTTCCATGAGGGACCAGCCAAGATGAAAGAGTTAAAAGCATGCAGGGACCAAGCCAGTGCAGCAGTGCTGTGAAGTGCATGCCCAGCCAAGTGATTTCTTTCATTAGAGACACACGGCCCTACTGGGTTTTCCATGGCAACCATCTAAACACTAATATAAGCGTGAAATCAAAGCTAAAGGGGGATTAATCAGGAGCTTCAAATCAGAGATGTTATGGGTAGTATGAGCCTCTGGACAAGCATTTAGGGGGCAATTAAAAGACAGGATAGTGTCCGTTTCCACTGGGACAGCTTGTCTGCAAAGCATTTAAGCCTGTCTATGGCACAAATATGAGATAACAGCACTTTTTAGCACTTTACCTGGGGCATAGATGTGGAGGAGTGGGTGGCAGGCTTTTTTTAGAAGCATTTCAAAGCACTATAACCCCCCCAAAAAGCCTTTATTTCTAATACAGTTTGTAATAAGTGCGTGTATCACAGGAAGCTTTATAAAACCCCAAAGTTCACACTCCACATTCCCCACTCCTCACTGCTTCATGCTGAAGTCTCTTCTAGCACTGTCCACCCTGTCCCTATTGTCCAATCTCCATAATCCTCCTAAGAGAAGCTCTTAGTTGACAAAACTGATATGCTTGAAGAGATTTACTTCCTATCAGTCTTAGAGTATGCCTCAAGTAACAGGCTTTACAAACCGTGGCCAAATCAAGTAAATTTTAAATGAGAAAATTAAAAGGTTTATAAAGTATGTCCACTTGGAAATTACTTTCAATTACTCAAATTATTATATTAGTTAGGCTTCGACCTAATTTATTTAAAGCGAGAAAGAGTGAGTTTACTTTTTCATGGGATTGCTCTGTAAATTTCTACACAGATTCTTTGTTTAAAATGCTTATTTCAGATCTTTCTAGCCCTCTTTGACTGTTAGATGTATTTAACAGCATAAAGCATCTTTTTTCAGTGAGACTTAGTTTGTATTTTTTTTGTATTGCTTTAAGTTAAGCCCATAATTGGTGTAACACAGACAGTGTGTGTGATTTGCATGATGTTGCTCTGGAAAGTCACCTATGACTGAGATCAGCAACATTAACCAGCTCTACTTTTTTAAAGCGCAAATAACATATTATTAATGTGCAATTACACATGTTTATACTGTGTGTTCGTATGAGGGATTGTCATGATTTTCTCTTCGGTTACACTGTGGTTGTCGTGGCTTACAGACTTACTTATCTATATACTAACCAATCTGAGCAATTGTGTTTATTGAGTGGGTGTAAGTGAAAATATTTGTCAGGGCTCTGTGTGCGGGCAGGCAAGAACAACAAGATGTTAAGAATATAACCCATAATACAAAATCAAACCAAAAAAATAAAAAACCTCAAAATGCTGGGTCAAAATGCCCCAGAACCGTGACATTATTAGATTTACATGAATACACCTTGTTAATGAAAACATGCACCTGGCTGGGAGTTTTGAACTTGAATTGAATCTTGAATAAGATTAATAAAATTTTACATAGTAATGATATTTTATGGATTACGGATCAGTTTAATGTCAGACAATATTTTGTATTTTGTATCTATTTGTGTTCTGACAAAACACCCTACTTGTTGTCAATTTGTTAACTTTTCAAGCTGACATGCCTTTTTTGTGTAAAAATACTCCAACCTAATTAATTTTAAGCAGGAAGCACATTTTGATAAGTGTGATTTGGCCATCAGAACGTCCTTCCTATAGATATCTACGATGGAGGAATAAACCACTTAAGGTAGTAAGTATATTCTGATAAGGTAGCATGGATTGATAGACATGACTATAAATTTACGCTACGGTAGGATGTTGCGACAAAGTAGGACGTTTTGTCAGAACACTGGCTTTTAAGTGGTCGCAGATAAATACAACAAAATAAAATGATACGACCAAGACAAAAACTGTGGTATTTTGTAAATATAATAGGAAACACAAATTCACTGTGTAATAGTGTAACTTTATTAGCAGTGTCCTCCTGAACTGTTGCCCCTTAATGCTCTCTGGTCGCTATGGTAACACGTAAATTTCTTTTAAAATAAGACACACAACTACAACACAGGAAAACACCCAGGGAAACTGAGTTAACGATAAAAACCCTGAAAACCATAAATTTCACACCCGAGCCTCAACTCTCGCGGCCTGGCACCAAACGACTCACGGACCAGTACCGGTCCATGACCCAGGGGTTGGGGACCGCTGATTTAAACTGCTTTCAGACTCAAGAAATTGCTCTAAATGTCTTTGAGTAGTATTAATAAAGTGGGGAAAAGGCTTCATCAGTGGAAAAAGATGCACCAAGCTACACAGATAAAGTGTGACTATTGCGTTAAAACACTGATTATACCTCAATCATCCGTGCCTTTCAACATTTATACCCTAAATGTTGATAGGATCTTTTAATGCTGACTTTAAGTAATCTAATTAAATGTAAATTTTCAGTGTAATTTTTTACACTGTAAAACGTAAATGGATTCTGGTCCAATAAAATTTACTTGATTGGTATATATTCCCCTTATACAAAGCATATATTCCTTAATAATAATTATTTGAATACATTTTTAAATTTTCAGCTGCCTTTTAGTCAAAATTGTTGTGTCATGTTGTATGAGAGCTAAGAATAATTTTTTTAGCTGTAGTGTGTGAATGGTTTTATGCTGCCTCACTTTGCAAAGCAAATCAGCGCTCTCAAAATCTGCAGCAGCAAAAGAAAAGATGAGTTTAGGAGTGAAGAAAGAAGAGAAGGCGCTATGGCGAAGGTAGAAAGTTAATGGGGTTGGAGTTAGTACTGCAGGAATAAATTATTCATGCGTGGAAGGCAAACGTGTGAATCATGAAGCGCATTATTTCAACCAACATTTTAAAATTATCTCTCTCAGCTGCGGCAGAATGCGCTCTGGCTCCCTGCCTCTGTCCCGACTGCTCCTTCAAGGACTCACGGTTAAATGTGATGAGGCTGTCACTGCAGTTTAGAGACAACAGGATTATAATTCCTTGAAATTAAGCTGCTCATCAAGAGTGCGCGATGACAAAGCGGAGGTAGTGTGAAGCATTCGGAAACCATGCGACTTTGTTGCTTCAGCGAGCTGCAAAATCAGTACGTAAAGGTGAGTGACAGGGAGTTGCATTGGTCACATGATGCAAAACTAGAGATGAGTTGGGGAATGAAACATTAATGCAGACGTGAGATGTGATTAACAATCGGCATCATGACTACACGGCCCATTTTTGTCCTCACAAGGAGGCTGGAGGATTTGGCTGTGTGTGTGTGTGCGTAAGTAATCACATCTCAATTTGTGGGTATTAGTCAAATGCACGTGTGTATTCAGACTGGCCCTTTTTATGAATGTGTGTCTATTATAAGGCAATAAGCGGGGACGTTTTACTCTGAGCCATGAGATGAATGAAGAGGATTGTGGAGATGACAGGAGTTGGAGAATAAAGAGAGCAACAAGAAAGCAGGGAGGATTAGAGTAACATTAATCAAGAAGAGGAGAACAGAAAGAAATACCATTTTAGATAAATACATTTCACACCCATGCGTGTTATTTTATATCTAGCTTTTTAATTAACAATTTCACACTGAACATGTTCATTCAGAAGAAGGAGGAAGAGAAGTCAGGATACACGATCCACCAGTTTCCTTCAAAGCCGTGTCAAACAAAAGCAGCTTCATCTTTTTTTCCCTTTTAGTGTATGAGAGAGTGAATTTCAGAGAGCATACATGAGAGCAACAGCCAGAAACTTTAGCATCATCTAACAAAATGACATGAAGCTGTGAGGGACAAATCAGGCATCTAGGAAACAGCCAGGAGCCGCTGCTTAGCAGCAAGATACAGATTACTTCCATTAGTATTCCTCTCTGCAGACAGCTGACTTTGTTGTGTTGGTGATCAAATAAGGTGGCAGAAACAGAAAACTCAAACCACAGGGACAGATGAAAATATGACTTATGTTAGGCTCAGAGCATTCACATAAAATGTATCAGTATTTATTACGTCTTCATAGCTGGAATTGGTTTAATAGTGAAACGATCAAAGACACATTTCTAGTCTACATAGTTAACCCTTTAAACCCTGAACCATTAAATAAGTCTCACGAAAGTCCCATTTCTTGAAAATGGAGTCTTATGACATAAAAAAAAAGATATTACTCCACATACATGAGTTTAAATGTGTATTATATTGGCTCCAACTGCCAATTATTATAATGTTTTAATTTATTTATGAATTTATTTGCCGTTTATTGCTAGAAATGTATTGTGCAATTTATTTAGGTGTTTCGGGAGGGGGGGGATCAAACTTATACTGTAGAAGCACTCTTTAGATAGATGTTAAGGGCTTAAGTTCATTTCATCTGCTGTTGAACACATTTGATCCAATGTAGTGTTTTCCATTTGTCTGAACAACATGAAGCACTTGGTCTTAAGTCCAGTAAGGGCATTCTTTTAAAAGTGTTGTTTCTGCCTTCGTTATGTGCTGCACTATGAAAGAAGTCCACACTGCATGGGTGTCTTGTACTTTCTTACTTTGTTTTCACTTGGTGGGTTTTTTGTGTTTGTTATTTCTTCACTTACTGGTGTTATTTAGCCACCGAAGGTACTTGGTTAGGTTCAGGTACTTAAGGCTACGTGATGAGTTCAGGAAAAGGTTGGCGTGTGGGTTAAAATCTTCTCCTTTACAACAATAACTCTGCAGAGCAAAAACGACTCTATCCAGCATGTTGAAATGTGACACCAAGGGGGTTCTTGTGACAAGCTGGAAGTGACAGACCCATCTCACTACAGCCATAACCCACTGTGTCACACGCCAATGTCAAAGGACCTCGTGCATAAATGTGACACACAGAAGCCTTTGAAATAGCGATATTTGAAGCCCCAGGAATGCAGTGCCGATTTCTCCCCCGTTTCTACAGCCTGTGAAACAAGACAACAAGAGCACACACAGGGACATATATTGAGGCACACTTTTTGTAGTCCACATTCATTAAACTGTAGTTTCACTGCAGTAGATCCACAACAGCATTTGCTATGAGATTATTAAATACTGTAGTGCAAATGTAGCTGGATACTCTGAGCTCCATGTTTATCTCTCACTAAGTGCCTGTGCCTGAATTTCAGAAGCAGTGATTAGAGAAAGACAGCATACATGGATGTAGTCAGGAATTATATCCACCCCTGCAGGACTGTCATTAAGTGCTGTTTTCATCCCATATGAAAAGCTGGATTAGGGCCAAGCTCCTTTGTTTTTAACATTTTCTTTCTTTTGCATTTCTTTGTTACTGCGTGAGAGGGATGGTTGGGGGGTTGGTGAGGGGTATGTTCTAGGTATGTCTTAAAATTGGGTATGGTGCAATATATCTGGAGTGTATTGTGCAGTATTTGAGTGTAGTGCAGTATTTAGTCATTTGTCGGGGTGATCGTGGCTCAAAGAGTTGGCAGTTCGTCTTGTATAGATTTAAGTGACCCCCTTTGGTCCCTTCAAAGCATAACTCTGGTTGCAGAGCTGTCAGTCATTCCCCATGAACAACTTATTACAGTTTGTATTTCTGGCTCTTTCTGGTGCGTGGAAATCTTAAAATACACTAGCTGCCTTTAATTTCCTCTTCAAGATTTTTGCTATTCTCAGGTGATTGTGTCAGCACTTAGCTTTAGGCACCCTTTTAGGATCACGACCGTGTAGCAGCAGGATTTTATATATAGTTTTTATTTATCCTGGCTTATTTTTACCTAGTGGAAAATACTGTAAATGTGAATTTTCAGAAACTTTCCGATCTCTTGTTTTCTGGACATGTATCTCCATATGTGGTAGTTCTAATTGAAAATAAATACTGTATTCATCAATATACAGATGAGAGAGAAGTTAGTATAGAGTCCCCAGAGAGTTTAACTTAAGCAAAAGTGCTTATTCTCAAGAAAAATGTCCCTTGTCAATGTTACTTAAAGTTTGAATGTAATGTGTTTGTATAATTCTTTTGCTGCAGATCTTTAAATTGTCATGTTTAAATGATTGAAATGTTCCGTAAAAGGTCCACCTTGAGGAGGAAAAAGTGAAGCACATGATTCAAAGAGAAAGACAGGACTATTTATACACACTAGCTAGATTAGTTAGGGATAGGAGCCAATCAGATACATAGGAAGTGAAACCCTAAACAAGACAAAGCGGAACAGGAAACACCCCCAAGCTGCTTTCACTGGTCACTTCATTAGTAACACCTTGTTAGTTTTAGGTTGGACTCTCTTTTGCCCCAGAACTGTATTAATTCTTCATAGCAAAGACTCAACACATTGACACACACATGGGCCACACTGACATGACAGCATCATTCGGCTGCACATCCATAATGAGAAACTCCAGTTCCAGCACATCCCATCAGCATCAATACTGCAATTGGCTGTGGGTTTTAGATGGTGCTCAGTTGGTACTAAGGGGCTCAAAGTGTGCCAATCAAAAAAGCAAAAAACAAAATCAAACTCAAGTTATCTAAGAATTCAAAACATAACACAAAACACCATGGCCTTGACAGCTATTCTAATGTACCAGTAGTTCTGTGTATCTCTAGATGGAGATTTGGCTGCGGACAGAAAAACAGGTCACACATTAACTGGTTTGGTTCTCATGTTTCATGATAGTTTAGTTGCACGCATAACACCTCTCAAATCAGTGACCACAACCAAATCTATTAGGCCTGTTACACTCGCAAGTATCTGAATTATAGGATTACATATAGATTAAATGAATAGATTTAAAAAAAACAAAAAACAACTTTCCTACTGAATCCTATATGGCTCGGGACACAATCACTCAATCATCTCACAATCATATTATATAGCTGAAAAACTTTGTTGTGAGATATTCAGTTCATGTCTGTGACTTAATTTAATGAAAGCATGCTGCAACTCTTGCATTGCATAGACTGCAGACCCACTTCAGTGAAGCGCAGCTCTGCAGCCATGAGACTTAATGCTTCTGACAAGATTGGGAAAGTCATTCATGTGTAAAGTAATGCGATGCAGTGTATAGATGAGATCTGGGCTAATGGATGTTAAAGACACGGCACCTGTCTGAGCAGATCAAGATCATTACCTTTCCTTACATGTGGATCTCACCAGGACTTCGACTGTGAGGGATGGGTGCTAACACGAGACTCCTGGTCTCTGAAAATACAGACTGGATGAGTCTATAGATCAGAGACTTCATAAACACCGATAAGATGTGATGAAGAATAACAATTGAGAAAAGAACATGAGCTCATTCATGGATGACTAGTCATAGGATGCATAAGTGCAAACACACTTGCATTCACAAGGCCAAGGGGCGCTTTCCACAAATGTTACGGCTTCTACAAAAATTAAGCCTATCAAGCATACACGTCAACACACATCATACAACCTAATAAACACAGAGTGATGGCCTTCTTCTACTAGGAAAAACTGCAACATCACAACCACTGTTATCCTGCTTGGTATCTGTCCAGAAAGTCAAACCCCGCCTGTTTGTATTATCAAAGTGATCCTTCTTCCTTCTTACATAAGCACAATCGCTTCATCATTGTGTAGCAGCATCACTAATCCCTTTCTTTCCCTTTAATCTCTCCTTTCCTCTTCCTTTACCTTAGTTTTTTTTTTTCAAACTCAAAAAAGTAGGTTATACATTTCTTACTTTTCCCTTCTCTATTTTTATCTTGTTCAATTTCACACCCCACTTTTCTCTGCTTGGTAACATTGCTTAAAATATGCATCAGCGGGTCCTATGGCTGCTTTATATCTCATTCTTATCTATCATTCTGTTTCTTTAGCACTTCACGTCTTTGCTGGGACATTGTTTATTTACAATGAGCTACCTGGATGCACATCAGATGACAGAACTTGGATTTAAGTAACAGAAATTTCATGGAAAATATTCCCCATCTGTAGCGATATGGGAACAGATGTCAGTTTGTAGATGTGTAGACCTGCTACACCTGTGAGCTTGGGCACTGGGAGTGAACACTGAATATATGGGTCGAACATGCCTTTTTCACATTTTATTGCCACATTTTATTTGTTTTAAAACCATTATTTGTGATTAAAATAATATAACATGAGCCTGGTTCTGCCAGATATTTCTTCCTTTTAAAAGGAAGTTTTTCTTTCCCACTTTTGCTTGCTAATAGGGAGCCATGTGATTCTTGGGCTTTTAGAGTCTTTACATTCCAATAAAAGTTTTCTTGAGGTGACTATTGATGTAATTTGCTGGATAAATAAAACTGAATTGAATCAAATTGAATATAATATATTACTTAAGCTTTTGAATAAATCTGAATTTAGCCTTTCCTTAGTACCCCTGCCCCCCCCCCCAAAAAAAACAAAACAAAAACAAAAACAAAGAAACTAAAAAATATAAACTCAGAACCATGCATTTTCACAGTAATGCTTTTACACTGTCAACAAATAAGAATAAATAAGCTTGGTAGGTGAATTCTATTATCTTTATATGCAGCAAGATTAGCCTTCTTGATGCTAGCTTAAGCTAGCTTCATTTGAGCAGTACAGAATAACAATGGTATCAATGTGAGCGAGTGTTTGGGGCTGGTCGTGCAATCATATACATAAGCTTTCTCTTCCAAATCAGTATACAGTACAGAAATTACAGACATTTTACATCATGTCATGTAAAATCTGCATGCAACTGTTTGCAATTTCAGTTTGCTGCAATGGCATGCAGTATTTAAAATTTTAGGGTGAAAAAACATTCATTGAAAACTGGTAATATTTTCGTCAAAGGTAAGCATTTAAAAATAATTTGAGAACCTTCAAACCTTTCAACAGATAAGATAGTGACAACATAAACAGGACAACTTTTAGACACATTTCCTTACAGGACGTATGTCTCTGCTTGCTGCCTTTTGCCAGAAACATTTTTTACAGAGAACTTGTGTCATAAATCCACATTGATGCACTATTGCTTAAAAACATATGAGTGCTACAAGCATACATTTCATTAAAACAGTTCACAACCCCTTAAAGGCAGACCTTTAGAAACACTGTTGATAGAACTGCAGGTTTTAGCCTTTTTCGACATGATTGATGATCTATCCTTATTTCATCAGTAACGCAATTTATGTAATAATGTTATAATTAATAGAGTTAACTATTGGTAGAAATGCAAACTTATAATACAAACTTAAATACAAACAAATAATTACAAGTAATTATTTTACAATGTCTATCAAAGAGCAGGACCGAGAATGTTCGCTACCAAGCTCCCACATTGAGGTTATTATTTTTTTATTACCCATAGCTACTACCTTAACGATAGCTTAGCAGATGGCTAAGGTGGCTAATGGATAAACATATTTTCATCTGCTCCATTATTTCTTGAGGAGTCACCACATCAGATGGATCTACTGATGTCTGATTTGGCACAGTTTTTACATTGGATGCTCTTCCTGATGAGCCCATTTATCCAGGGTTGGGAAGGGCACTAGAACTGGTGTTAGCTTGAGGCTGAACCTATATGTGTCAAATAATGGCAAATAGATAACGTGTGCACTGGCCAGGTTAACATTTATGGTAACTGTTTAGTACTTCAGCATTGTTGAAACTGGAGTTTTAACCCTAACCGTATGTCCTGACTAAAGTTTTGTGTCACCTGGAGGAGGTTAAACAGCACTGTTGATTTTGATATTGCTGCTAATTAGCATCTGACTTTTGGAGGGGGGTTGACAACGCTATACAGTTGGTATTTCTTTGTAATTTGTAATTTCTTCCTTCTTTTGCTATCCTGAGTGCTGGATAGAGGACCTACATGCAGGACACTTCAGGTTGAACAATAAAGTGAAGTAAGTGAGGCTTTATTGTGGTTGATCAAAGTTCCACTTTGAATACAAAAAAGTCCAACTAAAAGCATATGAAAAAATACAAAGGCACATGAAAAACAGACAGGAGCAAATCAGACGAAAAAATAAAGACTATAAATAAGGGTTGAGAATTTAACCTGGTAATTGCGATTAATTAAAAAAATTAAAAAAAATTAATTGCACTTTGCATTCCAAGCAAAGGGGAACTTTTGTCAATGGATAATTTTGTGGTATACCATTTACACTAATGCACACAGCTACAAAAATGGAAGAATCAGAAAAAAACTCCTTACTAGGACTGATCTGAGGCAAATTTCATTTCAAAGCCTACCCGGCGGAAGCCTTGATAAAAGCGTGGTTTTGTACAAACTGTGCAGCACTGTAACCTTACAGTACCATCTAAATGTAAAAAATGTTGCAGCAAGCACAGAAACTGTGGGAACTGTTAGCGCTAGCAGTCCAAGTACCAACAAAAGGTGTTGGCAGCCAAAACTTAATAAAATGACTGGCCTCAGGACCAAAATTAGTAAGGGTTGAAAAATGTGCTACAGTTAGTGTCAGGTGATTCCAAATGCTGTGTCGAAAGACTGTTTCAAGTAAAATTCAACAGTTTTATGACACTGAAAAGCAAGCAAAATTTGATGCATAACAGACAGCACTACTAATATGGAGTAACTACACCAGGAGCAACAAGACTGGGGCCACTCATACAGGATGTTTCCACAGTGGAATCAACACTGGATATGGTTTCTCGCCTACTAAAGAATCAAGAGGCTGTTTTGCTGTTTAACACAAACAAAAGCACAAGCTAGTCATTTTAGAGCTGGTAAAACTATAAGAGACTGTCCTTGAGCCATGCAGGTAACTAAAACTATTTTTTAACCTATTGTTACCGTTTCTTCAAAAAGCTCTGTAGTTGACAGTTATTGTGTAGATTAATAATGACTTGCTTGAACTTTCTACTACAGGCTTGTGGCTGAGCTTCTTGTAGGTGAGACATATGTCTCATGTTCAGTGGTTTTACCTGCTTTCTGCCACTGAACATGAGACAATGGAGGTCTCCAAAATCACTCAAACAACGTGGTGAAATTTAAGACTGCCTTCTCAAGGACCTATCCCAACGTGTAACTACACTCAACCATCAGTGGCTCCAGATAGCTACTGTGCTTGACCCACGCTTTAAGGATTTAAAGTGTCTTGCAAGAGGAGAGCAAGAAGAGGTTTGGACCAGCCATGAGGCCCTGCTGCAGGAACAGTGTAAAGATGCCACCACAAAGGAGCCAGCAATACAAAGAGCCTCCTCCTCGCTTCATTGTCCTCAGACTCTGATTCAGATGATGAGCCTTGTGTAAAAGGGCCCTGAGTTTGTACAGAGCAGAATCTACCATCACAGGAGACAGACTACAGGGTGCAGTGGTGGTCCAGTCGAGCAGGGACCCACCCACAGCTGTCTGTCTTGGCCCGAAAGTATTTGATTAGTTCTGCCACTTCTGTCCCATATGAGACTGTTCTCACTTACACGTCCCATAGTAACAAAAAGAGAGCTGCTCTAAGCTATGCAAATGTGAACAGGCTAGTTTGTCTAAGTAACTGACTGAAAGAGAGGGAGAGTAAATAAGCATGGGGGTATTGTGAGTCTAATGAGTTTGTTATTTTTTTAAATAAATGTTCGATTATCACACTGTTTTAGCTTAATGTACAAAATAATGTTGGCTAAGGTTACTCAGAGTTTAAAGGTGAAGATAGTCAAATAACCTTTTATGTTTCTGCCGAATTCTTTAAGAAGAAAATCTGCATTTTATGTAAAAATATTTATTATTATTTAAAGACAAAACAATTTTGAAAATGTACTTAATGTACTTAAAATAACACTTTATTTTTATGTCTGCCGAATTTTGGCCAGCGATATTATTTATTTTTTCTTTGTTTTGAATTAAAATGCAGTTTAAACATTATTTTTTATTTTTATTTTTTTCTAAATTAAAATAGCTTGAGTTTACAATATTCATGTCAATGTCTATCATTTATTCTGTTACCCACTAAAAACTTTTAAAATTAAAAAACATTTATGCTTTGGGGCAAATTTTCTGGTGCAATTAAATGCAATTAATTGAGGTTCACTAATTACAAATCCTCTAAGTAATTAGATCAATTTTTTATTCCAGTCCCACCCCTATAAATACACTTTGTAGTAATTGCTCAAGAAGAAAGAACACAAAGAGGGAGAAGAACCCAATGAAAACAAACAGGAGATCAGGGGAAGACACAGACAAGACAGCAAAATTAAGACAGGATATAAAGAAACCAACCTTCAAAGTAAAACATGAAGCAAAACACAAATACTAACAGAGACAGAAACACATTCCAGATAACAAAGAAAAGGGAACCAAACATGACAAAGGAAATAACACTAAAACAAGATAGAGTTGGGAAACAGCGAAGTTACTTGAAACACACTGATTTTATTTGAAGCCATTGCAGTTTTTTCTATTCTGTATTTTCTGCAAACAAACAGATCTCTGCTCTCTGTCTACATCGCCATACTCAGTGCACACATGATAAGTGTTCATCATCCAAATGACAAAAAATATTTCTTAAACCATCCTAAAATATACATCTTTTTTAAAATGCTGTTTTAAAAAGAAACATTATTACTGTGGATGCAGCTTGTGTGTGAGATATATGGAAAAAAGGAAAAATCCTAAGACTTGGACTAATGTTCCCATGTAGAGATGTAAGAATAGACAGTAGCAAACCGGTATCCACCCCTGTTGTGAATGCAGATTGGGCACCGGCATTTGTCAGAGACCTCTGAGGTGTTGACTGAAGCATGGCAGTCCACCAGCCAAGCAGGACCCCTGAGGTGTCTCTCCTTTCGCCTGAGTAAAAATGGATCAAAGCTAAGAAGCAGAAATGACAACCACTGTTCAGTCTAATCTCATTTCACAGGAATGGGTGACTTCTCCTGAAAGCACTAGGAAGGCATGAACTTTATCTTTCTCGCCCTGTTCACTGCATAGGCAATCAGGTTGATGCAATAACCACCCTGAGCCATAAAGGAAAATGGTAAAGTACAAACTGCAGTCTTATGAAGACACGGAGAAACTGGTCGAGGTGACAAAGAAAACAAAGAAAAGAGAAGGTGACGGACGGAACGAGGAGATGTGAGTTGATGATTAAAATGGTATGTTGATGCAATCCCCTGCTATCTTAGGTAGGGTGATAATCACCGTGAGGAGTCAGATGAGAGCTGTGACTGCATGCCAGGCAGAATGGGAAGTGTGCAGACTGTGGTAAATTATCCTTCTGTATGGATCCCAGCATCACAGATAGAAAAGATAGAGAGTCTTTAATGTGCAGGGAAGAAAACAGCACGAACTGCTTCTTTCCATGAATAGAATCCTTATCAGTTTCTTTTTCTTAAAGTGGCTTTTTATGTTTATTTTCTCTTCTGGTATCAGCCTCAATATCAGATTTCTCTCCCTGCATTAACATCAGCTCTTCTATTATTATTTGCACATTTTTTTATTTCCGTGTTCTTGCCATCGCAAGCTAAGGAACAGAAGTTGAGGAGGCAGAAACCTTCGCCCGCGTGACATATGCTCTCATAGCAGCCAGTGTCGCAGAAATCGATGCCGCCCCTCTGCCACCATGGAGCCCACCCTGCCATCTGTCTCATTAACCTGGCTTTGCAGCATACAAAACTAGACCGTGTGCTCATAGGCCTGTGTATGAAAAGATGCTAAAGAAGAAGAACAGCAGGGAAGACCAAAAGCAAAAGCTTAAGGGAGAGCGAAAGACTGGAAAATGGGCACTCACCCTGTGTGCACAATTTAAGATGAAGGTGAGCTGTTTTGTGGGGTGGCCAATATGAGGTCGTAGTTTGTGTCAGTGATGCATAGTGAGGTTTAATTGAGGAGGAGGTTGCAGGCAAGACATCTCTGAGAGAGGTTAGGTAAATGCTCACATCCTTCCGCTTCACCTGTTCGGACCTCAGCGCTCCATCCCTGTTAGCACTGCTTTGAAACCTTTGAATTACCTAGCACTTTTAGGGAGGCTGTGGCTCAGCAGGTAGGTAGAGACGTCGTGTCCTGGAAAGTTGCTGGTTCGCTTTTTCAGCTCTTGCCGTCTGTGTGTTAAAGTATCCTTGGGTGACTAAGTGACGTCTCCACTGGAGTGTTAGGTATGGGAAATAATGTATATGTGTGTGATTAGGTTGGCTTGTATTAAAAAGTGCTTTGAATGCTCAGTTAAGAGTAGAAAAGTAATAAACTAAACAAACTAAATTGAAAAAATCTGTTTATTGTTGATGTGCGAAGCGTAAGTCAATGTTACCGTCAGACTTATTTGGAACTTTAGCACTTTACCTTTAACATAGCTAACATTACCACTATCCATCCATCCATCCATCTTCTTCTGCTTATCCGGGGCCGGGTCGCGGGGGCAGCAGCCTAAGCAGGGAAGCCCAGACCTCCCTCTCCCCAGCCACCTCCTCCAGCTTGTCCTTGGGGGGAACAAGGCGTTCCCAGGCCAGCCGAGAGATATAATCTCTCCAGCGTGTCTTGGGTCTGCCCCGGGGCCTCCTCCCAGTGGGACATGCCTGGAACACCTCACCCAGGAGGCGCCCGGGGGGCATCCTTGTCAGATGCCTGAACCACCTCAGCTGGCTCCTTTCGATGTGAAGGAGCAACGGCTCTACTCTGAGCCCCTCTCGGATGGCTAAACTTCTCACCCTATCTCTCAGGGAGAGTCCCTTCCACCCTTCGGAGGAAGCTCATTTCTGCCGTTCTTGTGTGTTTCTGAACTCATTTTTTCGGTCACTACCCACAGCTCGTGACCATAGGTGAGGGTAGGGACGTAGATCGACTGGTATATTGAGAGCTGAGCGTAAAAGCGAAAGGTGGTGACATTACCACTATCTCCAGCATAATTTTCTGGAAGTGTTTGCCACTGGGAGAAGTTGGGTATTTGGACATTCGGACAAAGACTTCAGGAAGTTAGCAAGGAAGCATAAAGTGGATGAAAAGCTAAAACAGGACTTTCAGTCAGTAGATAGTGGCTTGAATATAAGTAGAAAGCCAGTGTTAATAAATTATTTTTAATATAAGTAGATTTTTTTTTCTTTCTTTCAGTTTTCAGATGGACCTTAGATGGGACAGTCCAGCCTTCACCCATTGACTTTGCAGTAAATGACATCTCTATAATGTTTGTCCTATTAGGAACTTTTTTTAATAGTAATTTTCCAGTGGAAGAGGTGAGTGTGTAGAGATGAAACTTGTGATTTTTTTTGATACACCATCATGAATAAACTGAGCTCAACTACATCTGGATTTAACGAGCCCTTGAATGCTCTGTAGCCCTCTCCTTGAACATTTCAAAACAGAGCGTAGCTAAAAAGGTGACATTTTTTCAGATTTATTAAGCAAAGCATTCATCTTTGTGTGTGTCTTTTATCTCAGTGTGACTGCAGTCACATAAAAGACTTATTCTCCTCTTCATCAGAGGTAAATAGTGGGAAGTGGGACAGATGAGCACAATTTTGATCATTTTCTGTAAGATCTGTATGCTTATCAGTCTAGCCACAGATTTTGATGCCAGTGAGGTGAGAAATCCCATCAGGTCCTGGGTGTAAAAATGTGTTAATTGGCAGGTGAGACAAACACAGAAGAGAAGAGCAGTCAGGAAGGGTAAAGGATAAAGATTTAAAAATGGAAGGAAAGGTGTTGATGACTGGAAGCAATGTCACAGTACCCAGGATGGTGAAAGGTGGGAAAGAAATTATTTAGTGCTATTAGGCTGTATTGGTTAAAAACAGGAGATTTCCAAATAAATAATAAAGAAAAAACACAGGAAATCCTAAATAGCATTGAAAAGAGAGGAATGGCAATAAATAGAACATGAAGGCAAAAAGGTCAATGTGGATGAGATGTAGTGGAGTGAGAAATGTGGACGGTCGTGGAAACGGCTGTGCAACAGAGAGAAAAAGACAAAGAGTGAAGCTGATCAAAGGGTGGATTTACAGAGAATGAACACACATTTGTGCGCACACTGTCAGACTGAATCTTTGCAGGATAAGTTAATTCATCCTAAGATTAACCGGCTTACAAGCTCCATTAGGCAAACTTTCTAGATGTCCTTAAAATGAACCAAACTAAAGTGTGTGTTCATGTAGAGACTTCTGACTGTTATTGCAGATACAGCATCGGCCTTTTGATAAATGCTGACAGCGTTCTCCTGCAATTATTGCATCAATAAAAAGGCATATGGATTATCACAATATGTGTTTTCCAAAGATGCTTTTGCATTGTTATGATTGCAAGATTTATGACCAAAATTGATTGTACAAGTACAAGTTTCCCAGTAAAAGCATATTTTCTTTAATTAGTCAAATCCAATCGTGCCTGCAGATTCTAACACCTGTGATTAAAAACCACATAGTAAATACCAAGCAAACCCCTCTTATAAAAGTGTCAACGCGAGGCATAAAAGTTTAAAAGTCAGCTTGCACAATTGTCCAAAACATTGTCCTTCTCGGTCAGATCAAACAAAAAGGAGGAGACGACCACAAACAAACAAATACAGTAATATGCAAAATTCCTGAGTATTGAGTCACCCAACAAGCGTGAAAGTCAATTTTTGGTATGATCACCATTCTTCAACATAACCTAAACTCCGCGAGGCAACTTTTGTTATTTCTTTAAGTAGTCTTCAGGAATAGTTCTCCAGGCTTCTTGAAGGACATTCAAAGCTCTTCTTTGGATGTTGGCTGCCTTTTTTTTCTGTCCTCTGTCAAGATGATCCCACACTGGTTTAATAATGTTGCCATCCAGGCTCAGGGGAGGCCAATTCATGACTGATAGTGTTCCATTGTGTGTTTTTCTATCCAGGTGCTTTTACTGCAATGGCAGTGTGTTTGGGATCAACACAAAAATAATTCCATTTTCAATTAGACAATGAAGTACAGTGGATTTAACTCTGATTGTACTTTTCTGTGTAATTTAATCAATTTTGATGACATCTCCAACACCACTGACTGAAAGGCAGCCCCAAACCATGACACAGCCTCCACCATGTCTTACAGATGGCTCTGCCTTTGCCACCCTTAAACATTTCTGAACCAGCTTCAGTGAACAGTAGATGAATCAACTGAACATCCAGATGCATCTCTCAGTAGTCTCAGTCTCCCCTGTTTCTAAAAGACATGACTTCCAGCCTGTTCACCTGCCATAGTCCTTCCACTTCCTCTTTTTTCTCCCACTTGTCCCTTTTCCCCAAATTCTTTTAAGGACACACCGCACACAAAGCTGAAATATGCCAACTTTTCAGCTAATAGCTCTTTGCTAAGTTGTCTGTTATGTGTAGCCATAACACTGGTCCTTGAGTTCCTTGAGGTGACTTTTTATTCTTGAATGATTCATAGGGCAGTGTTAAGTGAGTCAACAAACAAACAAAAAACAAAAACAAGTACAACGACATTCCCCTGAAACATAAAGAAATCAAGTGTGACTCAGAACTTTGCTTAGTAATAAAGATGAGGTAACACTGGCCATTGTTTGAAAAAATTATTTGGAAATTTGCTCATGCATAGCAACAGAAGCTAACAGTCAATTGGCAGTGTTTACTGGGTGGGAGGTTAGTGGGGGATAATCACATTGTCACTGGTGACTGGTGCTCCATCTGGAGATGGAAAGATACTTAATTTAATTATTAATTTAATAATTTACCAGTTACTCAGTGCTCCCTGAATTTGGCTGCCATATCACCCGTCAGTGTGCTGGACGAAGAAGGCAAGTTTGCTGCATTGGAAAGATGAATGTGACCTGGACAAACATGCATTTGAAAATATTTAAAGATTATAAAAGATCTTAGCTAAATTACCCTAAATGTCCACTCATATTGTTGGGTTATTTTAACAGGCAGACTAACAATTCCAAGAAATTGGACTACTGGGAACGGGTTCTAGGACTGATTCTTAATTCAAATCCCTAATTGTACAACTGTTGTGGGCTTTATTAGATTTCATAAACATTTAGGTGCAATTAATTTTGACGTACTGAAAATGCTCAGTGCTTTTGGAAACAACCTAAAGAAAATGAAGAAAAAAAACCCCTTCTTTATCACTTCTTACTTACTTCTTACCTTTAGTGTAATTTATAAAGTTATAAAAAAGGGGCACCTTAATGTTAGTGAGGTGAAAACCCGCCTAGTGCCTCCCTTTATTTTTTTGGTCTCCATGCAGTGGATCGGGTCTTTGTGCTAAAACCTTCAAAAAGTGATTGATGATTTTAATTAAATGTTGGAACCATACTGGGAGCCGACTGAGTGCTAGACTGCCCTCTGTTGGGCTTGGAGGACTGGCACTGACCCAAGTACACCGGATGGCTATTACCTTCAATGGCTGAGCCAGACAAGGTCTCATTTACATGGTCAGTACAAGTAATTAGGTCCACATTCTGAAGTGTAATTAGTTCCCGCAGTAGCAGTATTATGGTATGATGCTCTCATGCTCTATATCTCTACTACATTCAGTACAGTTTAGATGTGTTTTAAATAACAGAATATGCACAACCACTAAATATGATGGTGCATATGTTCATGTTAATGCCATACTAGGCCCAAACCTCTTACCTGAAAGCGTAAAACATGACAACTCTTTTTAAAAATGAAAGATTTTTATTTTTTTTCTATGTAGCCACTTTAACTAGAAACACAACACACAGGCTTGTTTCTGCAGTGGATGGGAAAAGATCAAGCTCATCTAGAACCAGCACAAAATGGCAAAGCACGTTTACACCAGACTGCCACTATCTCAGGGAGTTACTGCTGTGATTTGCTATGGTGCTTGTTACACATACCAAGGCCTCTGTCAGCACAGGTTAGGGCAGACTAGCTGGTGTAAGTAATGCGCTCTGACCCAGTTCACCATCCTAAGTAATTTACCCTGAGTTAGGGCAGATTTAAAGGTCTCTGTGGATAATCTAACTCAAGAGAAATTAAATTATCTGCAAAATAATGTGTCCTGCTGCGTGGTTATTAGGAAGTTACTTAGCACTAATAACAGGTACAGTTTTCTGCTAAGACCTTTCCTAAACCCCCCCTGTGTATATTTTTAAGTGGTTTTTCTGAAAAAATTTATTTGGACGTTGGCTGCTTTTTCCACTCATCTTGAGTCCTGTCCCCCATTTTCTAGAGGGATCTTTTTTTTTATTATTTTCAAACATAAAACAGCTCCTAACTCAGTGGATGAATGAGTGTTGTGTCTACACAGGATGGACTTAGGCCCCTTATTACTAGCAACACATAATTTGTTCTGATTTCTTTAGCTGAATGTAAGAAAATGCAAACAATAACACATTTTAACATAAAAACAGTTCTTTTGCACCAACAAGGTGATTCACAAGGAGCTACAGTATTAGCTAAAAACAGTATGGAGTGCAGCATGTCCTTAAAATATGGAAAAATGAGGAAAAGTACAAATACAAGACAAAAGAAGAACCCAACAAATATGTCCTTTGCACACACAGCCCCACATTTCACCCCCCTGCTCACTGTGGAGATGGATGGGAATGTTTTCTGGGACATTTCAGGCCTAAAGAAACGGTCTAGAACATGATCTGAAAGTCATGACCTTAAGAAATAGAGAGAAAAATCCAGCGAAGACCCGACACAGGACCAGAGAGATGCAGATGTTGTTCACCAAAGCCTCATTAGAAATGGTCTCAGGGGAAGGGTGGCTGTCAAGAAGCCATTCTTAAAGAAGGGAAACAGGGAGAAAGTTGGTTCTAAGAGGTCTGATGCAGTGATGGATCCAAATTTGAAATATTTGTTTCAAAACATCAAAGGAAGTCAGGTTAGCTGTCCAATACCGAATATCATAGTCTGGGGCCGCATTCCAATAAGTGTTTTGGGAGAAGTTGGCTTAATTTTTCAGTGTATCAGTGATCCCAAACACACTGCCAATGCAGTAAGACCATACCTGGATAGAAAAACACACAATTTAATACTATCAGTCAGAGGCCAGAACCTCAACATTATTGAAGCAGTGTGGTATCACCTGACTGAGAATCATACAATTATACGTATCACCGGACTCCATCCATAATGCAACATCACTTTTTAAAGTCTTAAAAGAAAAACAAGAACAATGAAAAATGGAATAAACAATAAAAAAATAAACTGTTTTATTCAAATGTGAGAATGCAAACACTTCAGTAAAAGAAGACATACAAACTTGTACATTTGTACATTTCCTTCCCTCCTATATCATATAACCACCAAATATGTCAACTTTACCACTTAAATGTTAATATAAATACTTTCTGAATCCATTAAGTTGCTGATGCATATTGTTTTGTCTTCTGTGGTTGCTAACACACTCAGGTAAAAGCTCACAATTAGAAAAAAAATCACTGTGTATTGTGGCTGCGAGACAAACTGTACACAGCGGTACCACATTATAACAGCCCACAGTCTTTCTTCTGGCAATGAACTGCTGCTCAGAAAACCTCATCAACTACGATTGTTTGGTGCTCCAGTTGTGGGGTATTCTCGTCTTTGCACTGAGTGCAGGCTGTGGTTTTTGTCTGAGCATGTAATCTGCTCAGGTTATTTGTGTGCGCTGTATTGTGGATGCTGGTTGGCTTCTGTAAACGGTGTTTATTTTGTTTATTTATTTCTTTCTTTTTCACGGTGCGCTGGGGATTGAAGCCGTTCGGGTTTGTGTCTGCACTCAGGGCCAGGTGTTACACATTTCAGGCTCACTGCCTCCCATCTCACTTGAGGCTCAACA
>VUQR01023401.1:21183-43897 GCA_015108515.1 Hemichromis elongatus | reverse complement strand
CACAAAGCATGTGCAAAAATGTATTTTTTAAACACATACTGTGCATGTAACCCTTACAGTATTGAGCACATCATTCAGCTTCTTCTGTGAGCGATTCTTCAACGGGGAGCAACGGAAGAGGCGAGTTTCCTGCATGACTAAAAATACTAGTGCCTCTGATACCGCAGACTGCTGGCTTGAGGAGAAGAAGAGACTCACGGAGCAGAAGAGAAGGGATCGATGGCATTGGGACTACTTACATCTTGGATCCTCTCTGATGTTGCCTTAAGAGCCTGGCCCCAGAAATGCAGGTCAATGCCCACGGAGTTTCTGTCCAAAACCTGAGGCATCTAGAGGGGGAAAAACAGGAGATCTATTAAAGTAAAATGAGATGATTACAGATAAAGGGGGATTTAAACACAATTGGCGCTTTGTTCTTTTATGCTACAACCATTACTGCTCTTTTTAAATCATATAATATCTCAACTTGTGACTTGTAAATTCATTTCTGGTCTCAAGTGATTTCCAGGAAAATTCCAAGAATTACTGGGCAAAACCACATAAAACACACATCAAATGCAATACTTTTTTTTTTTAACCTGTGCTAAACCTGAGATCCACCAATTGTTTCATGTGGAACTACGTATTATAATTCCCCTTACACATCCTTCAGTGGCATTATCTTCTTGAGAAACTATTAGCAGTAGGTGTTAGGAAATGACTGGTCAGGGCAGGAGTGCTGAGGGTGAGGAAACCAGGAGGGCCAAGACAAACACACACACACATGAGATATCCTTCCTCTCGCATTCCTCATGCCTGAATTTCAATGAACGAAGGAAGGAGAGAGGCAGTATGGTGAGGGGGAAAGAGAGAAAACAAGGGAGTGGGAAGGGAGGGCACTGAACAGTTGATGCAAGGAGGGAGTCAAGAGTGTAATGATGGGAGGACAGCTGCTATAAGACCAAGGTCAGCGTGGTAATGGGCATGACATGCAGTGGAGTTAATGGGTTAAATTACGAGATCAGCAAAGAGAAGGTACAACCATAATTAAAGGGCAAAACCAAAAAAATAAATACTGCAGTGTTATCGCACCCTGTTGTAGTGAATACAGATCTGTGACACAGAACATGTGCATGGGAAATTAAAAACACTTAAAAGATAAAATGATAAATACTCCATCATAATTGGAAAAATGAAAAAATATATATATAAATAAACTCAAAAAATTATACATAATCAAAAAAATAATAATTACCAGATTTTAATGCAGTTCATCCAGTATTTGTAAATACTTTTTAGCATTACCAGAAGCATAAGGATTCACCCTCTGGGGATCATCTGCCCAGAAGTTTTAGCATATGCAAAATACATTTTCACACACATGAACTGTCCATCCATCCATTCTCTTATGCTTATCCTTGTCAGGGTCTCAGGGGGGCTGGACCCTATTCCAGTCACCATAGGGCGAGAGGAGGGGTACATCCTTTATGATAATTTATTGTTCTAGGTAAGATTTTACTGACACAGATTTTACTGACCTAGAAGGATATTTCACAACTTACATCTGTCAAGTCTAAATATACTGTAGTCTCTAATTGAGCCTAATTTACAAACTATTTATAGCAACTTCACGGTTCCAAGGGTTTTCTTTAGAAAATGGTAATTAAAGTCACAGCAACACTGTGAAATACGCACTGTCTACTAAGTTTTTTTAGCAACCAGATAAACCAGGTTTGCTAGCAGTTATGTTGACTCAATATATGTGTACAAGAAGTGGCATCCTTCTTACAGAATACCACAGAGCCTTCAGGCAGGCTCTAAGCCCATTAAAGAAACAGGCCAAGGCGGATAATGCCACGTAAACTCCCTCAGCCAATCACCTGACTCACCCAGGCTGAACCTCAACACAGACATATGATAAAGAGAGAGTGTGCCAAGGGAAAACCAAGGTTTACAGCTGGACATGCAGTAAAAATTGAGTTTTTGACCTTGATACCGATGCACTTTATATGATGGAAGAGTATGGACAGAAATTTGCCTCAAAAATGTTGTCCTTGGATGTCAATTACAGTGTCAGTTACATAGATTCTAATAACTAGGTTTCCTTATGGAATCAATTCTGTCACAACAAACGATGTTTAAAGAGTAGTGTTAACTTAATATGTAAGCTAACACTAGTTATACATCATTAGCTGTTTAATAATGTAGAAAAAGTTCAGGTGCATTTTGCATATGCGAAACCCTTCATTTCAGATGAGCGTGAGAGTCCCTTCTGTTGTTTAGTGAATCTTATCTACTCTTTGTTTCGCTATTTGTGTGTGTGTGTGTGTGTGTGCAGAACAGAGGAGACAAGAGACCAAATGAAGATAACATTTCTTGGGTTGAGGACAACTCGCTCAAATAATCACGGGTAAATAAAAGTGCTATTAACAAAGAAATGTTCTGTTTTAATCCCTGTATGCTTTTAAGAAAATCAAACATTTCTAAAGTGAGCCTGTACCTAAAATAAAACCAGTAAACACATCTAAAGACTCCCCTGCTAGAGCCAGCTACTAGCCTCACGTGCAGCGCTGATATCAATGCAAGCCTCTACATACATGTACAGTTTCTACAGAGAAGATTTAATAGCCTTGTAGCACTCACTTTTGAAGCTTTTGGGGGACAGTAGCAGTTCAGTTCAGTTCAATTAAATTCAGATTTATTTAGAATGCACCAAATTCCAACAACAGTCACCTCAAAGCCATTTATAGAATAAGGTAACAACTGTACAGTATTCTGGAGAAAGCTCCAACAACCAACCCCCTATGAGCAAGTGCTTTGCAGCGGTGGAAAGGAAAAACTGCCTTCTAACAAGAAGAAAGCTCTGGCAGAACTAGCCATCTGCCACAACTGGCTGGCGGGGGAGAAAGAGAAGAGAAGAGAAGAGAAGGACAAAACACACACTAAGGGTGGAAGTAGACAAAAATGTAATGACATGCTGCAGTGGTACACAAACACATGGTGAGTAAAAGAAATGAGTGGAGAAGTGCTCAGTGGATCACAGTGGATCAAATCCTGCAGTTTCTGAGCCTATAGCAGCATAGCTAAGGAATGGTTCAGAGACACCTATTCCAGCCCTAACTGTAAGCTTTATCAACAGGGACCCTAATCTTAAAACTAGAAAATCTGTCTGTCTCCTCAATCCAAAGTGGGAGATGGTTCCACAGGAGAGGGGCCTGATAGCTCTCTCTCACTCTACTTTTGGAAACTCTAAGGGCCACAATTAAGCCTGCAGTCTGAGAGTAAAGTGCTCTGTTGTAATCAAATGGTACAATGAGATCTTTCATATATGATGAGCCCTGATTATACAAAGCTTTGTATGTGAGGAGAAGGATTTCAAATTAAATTCTGGATTCATCATGAAGCCAGTAAAGGGACACTAATGTGAGAGAAATATGATCTCTGTATGTAGAGAAGTTTGATCTGTTAGTACTCTTGTTGCAGAGTTTTGGTTAAGCTTGAGTGTTTGCAAGTAACAATTGGAATAAATTGATATTAATAAATTACAAGAGTCCCAATTACAATAGTCAGACTTAATAAATGCATGAACTAGTTTTTTTTTTTTAATCACTCTAAGACAGGATGTTTCTAATTTTAGAGATATTACAAGCAGTCCTGCCAACATATCCTGGTCAAAACTGCCTCCAAGAGTTCTCACAATTTTGTTGGAGGCCAGTGTAATGCCATCAAGAGTAAGTGTCTGGTAAGACGCCAGGTACGATTTATTATTTTTAGTACAGAATATAATAACCTGTGTTTTGTCTTTAAAACATTCCCAGTATTTAGCTAATTGATTTGTGTCACCTGGCTTCACTGATAAATAAAGTTGGGTATCATCTGCATACCAATGGAAATGAACGCAGTTTCCTGATATTGTCATTGCCTAAGGGAACCATGTACTGTAAAATGTAACAAGTATTGGTGCAAGCAGAGAACCCTGTGGCACTCCATGACTAACTGCCAGATGTGAAAAGGACTTTCCATCTTCCACAACATCAATTTTACTGATCCCGTTGCTAATATTAAAAAGTTCATATAAAAGGTTTGTAGATGAGTAACTGTCTGGTCTGCACTGACTAAATCCAGCTTTGAGCTGTATTATTTGGCCAAAATTTAATAAATTATCTCTGAAAAAGTGAATATGCATGACACAGTCAGAAAATACACAGCAGTGTGTAACTCTAAAGCTGTGTAGGAGGACAATTGATGCCTGAGTTTGGAACCACATTTATCCCTTCAGGTTTGCACTGTGATGCTACCAGACTTTATTGGATTAAAATGCTTACAAATATTAAATAATATAAAATATAAATATGTACATAACTTAATGCATTAATATATTCTGACATTCTAAAGCAGAGTAACTATGCGAAATCAATACAGTAACATAAGACTGGACAATGAGATGCACTGCACATCGATATCCATCAGCAAATGTGTAAGTACCTAAAATGACCAGTCATTCAATAGAGAGAAGTGCGTGGATGTGGGAACCAACATCTGCTGTTAGACATACTAGATCATCACCTTGTGATATGAATGATATACCACTGTAAGTTAAAATGAGCTACTAACCAGCTTGAAGATCTTGAAGAAATCCAGATTAGCATACAGGACATCCTCTATCCTCTGGAGCCTTTGCTGGCTCAGGGCACACATAGCATTGCGGACCCCATGCAGTCCCATTCGAGTGGGGAAGATGAGGAAACGCTCCAGGAGGGCCTGACTACACGCTATGTCTTTCAGCTGCAGGTCTGGGACTCCAAATGCAAACTGCAAAACAGCATAAAAATATTTGCATTCATATTAAGTTACTATAATGTCTTTTAAGATGCAAAAACCTTTTTAAAAAGATGCACCTGTTCAAGTCGTATTTGTGCATTGACAAGCTGATAAACTATAGACTCCGAGAGCTCGGCATCTCTTAACAGGAAGGCTGTGAGAACCTCGTCATCCTTCAAAACATCATCCACCTTCAGCCCGCGACCTAAACGGAAAATCATGAACAGAGATAGCAAAAGGTCAAAACCAGCAAAAAAATAACTTTAACCTGAGGAAATGATTCACAGCAAAACAGATTGACAGAGATTTTCAGGGAAAACACAGTGAGGAAGGGTGTTTATGCACATTTCCTTGCCAAAAAGGCAAAGCTAATTTCTTAGGAAGAAATACTGAGAACACAAATTTTTGTATAGCTTTGGGCTTAGTCAACAAAAAAAAATGCATGTGTCTGAGCACTATAATGTGCAAATTACCCAGGATTAAAAGGCCAAAGTGAAAAATAGTACAGGGAAGTTTATAAACCACTATGGAGGAATTATTTTTGTGTAGATGTCATATACTTTTTATAAAGCAAGTGGCAAAATCTAAAATAACAGATAGTTTAAAAGTCTGCATCCATGCAGCACTGAAAATGTAAAACCTAATTTACAGAAAAAGTACAAACAAAAGTAATATTTTTATAGCTACCGTTTTCTGTTCATGTTAAGTTAAGAATTAATCGCTCTTAAAAGGAAAATTATTAGCACTTTTGGGTTCACATCTCTCCAGACACCTTTTTCTCAATGGTAAGTTTCTCTTCTGCTTATAAATAAAAACTTCTACTGGCCACTTTCCTCTTTTCAGACTTCACCTGAGACTGCAGACGGATTGTTGCGTAAAGTTTCCATGAAGTTTGAGAAGGATGACATTTCACGCCAAAGCCTGCCAAGCTGTTGGACCTCCGTGTCATTGAGCAGAAGCTTTTGGATGTTGGTGTAAAATCGCGCCAATCTGGATTAACCCCCAAAACACACACACACACACACACAAAAATCATTTTTAATAGAGTTTAAAGTGTTTTTTACCAAGTTTAAAAGAGCTGAGTTGTGCTTACACTGAGTTATTATAATTGGAAACAACGCCTGGGGACTCTCCTCGGGTGGGATATCTAAAGCAGGGATTGTTGACATTGCAGAAGATGCCCTGAATCCAAGGGAGGATCCCTGTAGAGGGCAGGGCCTTGTTGGGGAAATGACCTAAAGAAAGTGAATGGTTGTGATTTATTGTTAACAGAACTGTGAAAGGGTTAAGGCATACTATTTTTATAATTAAAGGAATTTTAGCAGATACAACTTTATCTTTTTTTTTATTTTTTCCTTTCCAAATTACAAAACTTGATGCGTAATTGGCGATTTCTTCTTACACTCATGTTGTTGGTACAGTGGATTGGCTTTCCTCAGCCACACCAAACCAATGAATAGCAAAACTGGCCAGAAGATCTCCACCAGGAAGCGGATCTGGATAGAAACATGTGATTCACTCATACACAACCAAAGGGTTTGAACATCAATTAATAAATAAATATATCTATACATATTTCTAAGGCAACAGTTTGCTGTGTTATATTGAACAGTGTTCTTAAGCTTTCTTCAATCAAGTTTATATAAATAGTTTTACCTTCTGTCTCTTTCGAAGAGTCCAGTTTTTCCACAGTAACAGGCTGACTTGAGCGCCCGTCTTCATCGCTCTGCAGCTCAACCCCTAGAAGGGGTCATCAGACTTTAATAAACCTGCAGATAACACAACTCCATTAGTGATGACATTTACTATAGCTATTTTGAAGACATGACACAAACTAGATCAAATTATTGGAGTTCAGAAAGACCCATATGTGGATTTAGCCCTAAGAGCACATCTTGTCTTGGACTGGATTTTGTCTTGTGCTCATTTCATATCAGACTTATATTTGAACTGGTTTATGGAGCGTTTTTACTAGCGCTGCAGACAATTCAAAAACACACAGAACCCTGGCAGGTTCCGCAAAACCACTGAACCTCTATCTATTAATTAATTCAAAAGGACAAATTTTACCCACAGTGGCAATGGGTGATGTTATTAACCACTATATGTGTTAACAGACACTGTTACAGAATGTATTTACATGACCGTTTGCATGTCTACAAATAATACTTTATACTTGCAATCTGAACCTACTCTCATGCAGGTGTATTTTAAAGGCAAATTAATTTTAGGGGAGATGTTAAGGGAAAAATACCAGTGACTTATACAGGATATGTGCAGATGGTGCTTCAGAAAATCTCGGACATGAAGAGTAATTTGCTCAGTGCAACGTGTCCAACAGATTACCTCAGAGCGCATGAACACCTGTCTGGAAAACAGGGGAAGCTGTAAGACTAAAACAGGAGGGTAAAAGCTATCATTATGTATCTGACATCTCTGGATGTAATTTGGGGGGGTTTTTTGTGCTTGCTGCTCTCATCCTTGAAAAAAAAAACCTGCATGTAAGTAAAGATGGGTGACAAATTAAAAGAAAAATACCCCCTCCAGCGTAAATCACTTTAAAAGGCACTGGTCCACCATGTCCCACAGCTTTAATGTACCTAGGTGCCTTTCTAAGTCTCTACAGGTCAGACTGAACACCATTCATATAAAAGATATTCCCTCATGTGTTGTGGTGATGGTGTGCTCCAATAATATAGTACACACAGGTGTACAAACTGGCTAAGCTTCCCCCCAAGTGTAACCAGTGGCCATGAAACCCTTCAGTGAGTCTGGAGTCTTATTTTGTTTGTTGTTAAATTTGTCATTCCCCTTTATGCAACTTATAAAAATAGTCACTTTGGGACATGGGGGCAGTGCTGATACAGTTCGGGTCCACTCATCCCTTTAGAGAAAGGTCACAGCAAATCAATACCAAGTTGTTCTAATTGAATCTAAAAGCCAAACAGTAATTAGCAGCCATATCTCCTGGTTACACGATCTTCCAAACAACTTAGTCAACAACAAGCTTAAACAAGGAAATTCAGATCCTTACCTGTTATGGTATGATAGAAAAGTAGAACGACATCTACAGAAACAGGTTCACTGACAAGCTGAAGTATTGGGGAAAAAATTAAACAAGGTAAGAGATCCGCGTGCCTTGTAGCTGCCCACTCCCTCTCCTCTGCCTGCAGGTCAGCAGCACTCCTAATCTGATTGCTCTAATCTCCCAGCTCAACATGGGCAAGCAGAAAAAACACAACCGTCATCCATTTTGAGGCAGAATTAAGGGGATACCTACGGAAGAGGAAAGGAGGAATCCAGGTGGAGAGGCATTTCATCCTGTACTGGAGATGTGTTTCATCACGGCGGCAACCAGTGTGCTTTTAGAAAGATAAGGGAGCAAGATTTACCTGCACACCCACTGCACGTCACTCTGGAAGAAAGCCTTTCAGCTAAGCACCTCCATAATAAATCAGTTTGGACTGAGTGACACAGGAGCTGATCAGACTCAGAGACAAGGGGTTTGTTTCAGTTCTGAAATGACTCATTCTTTTGAGCAGCACGACAAGGTGGAGCAGGTGACATGGGAAATTAGGTGAAGAGAATCTGAAATCTTGACAGTATTAAAACTACAGTGTAGAGATAAAAAAAATAAGAAAAAAGTAAGTACCCTTTAAGTCTGAGGGAAAACTGAAACACACACACACCAAATAACTATAGCATATAGCAATAAATAAAAAAAAACTTTCAAATATAACCCTGATTCTCCAGGGCACTGAACAGAAATCTACAAACAAAACAACAACAAAAAATCTCAAAGAGAATCATTTCAAATTTTTAATTTGCAGCAGGAACTGTTGCGTGTCATTCGTCTTCCGTATAGTCACAATAATGCGGAGAAACACAACCTTTGTAAAAGATATGGAATATGCATCAATGAATATAAAATGTACAAAGATACATAAGATTTACATGCGGAGAAAAGATGTACCAATCACAGGCTATGAACACATTAAAAGATGTAAATGTTGACTTCTTTATCAGTAAGAAACCTCATGCTTGAAGTACTTACATCTGTTCTTAGTGGAATAAGAAATAAACTAATTTTTAAAAAGGCAAAACCAGAATCTGAACCTGGAGTATTAAGTGCAGTGTGTGAAATATATTTCTGTATAAATCAAATATTCAAGAAGAAATGTGATAGGCTCTCAGCTGATTTCAGACAGAAATCAATTTGTTGACAGTTTTTTGACGTAAATGTAATCAATTTATTTATTTAAAAATGTGGCAATAAACGATTGTATTTTGAGTGCTTAAACCAGCCGCTGTTGACTTAGACATATGAAAGAATATATTAGCACTTTTATAACACTTTTATGGTTTATTTTCACAGATACACATTTTCTTCCATGCTCAGCTTGGTGATAAAAATCTTTTCCCCAGCATTCACTGTGGCAGAGATACAGTAATATTTACAGATTAGTTTTTTTGTTTGTTTTTCTATTTTGGTGTCAGACAAAATGAGCCTCTCTGTGTTCGAGCTCCTGCAGCCGCCGGGGTCGCAGTCTTTGGTAAACATTTTTATTCTCACTAGGGCTAAGGTCGTCAGGGCTGCTAGGGGGAGGAGACTGAGGGGGTGACACGGGTGCAGAGGTCGAGACCCCGGAGTCTATGGCACTGTCAGTGGAGTCCTGAGTCTGAAGTGTGGGGCTTTTAAGGACAGGGGACGGAGACGCTGCTTGAACAGGGCTGGTGGGGCAAGATGATGACGAGGTGTTGGTGGTAGCAGGTGATGTGGTGGTGGGTGACAAAGTAATAGTAGTGGTGATGATGGTGGGGGCGGATGATAAGCTGGTGGCGGTAGTTAAGGTAGTAGTCCAGTTTGGGAGTGTTGTAGCTCGGGCGTTGTTGGAAACAGGGGGCTTATAGAAAGTTTCAGGAGGAGGCTGCAGAGTCCTCGGTGCCCTGAGTGTTAGTGGAAGGTTCGGTGAGCTGCTGGACTCACGGAGTGAACTCTGAGTGTCATTTTCCCTTTTGGAAGTCCAAATAGACTTAAGTGACGTTGTATAAAGGTTGCTGGAGAACACGGTGCTAACGCTACTCGTGGTCGGAACCACAGACGCAGTTGTTGGGGTTGCAACACTGCTGACAGGTATCGTTGCCTTTACAGGCTGCACTCCAGAGCCGGCAGACGGCAGTTTGGCCATTATCATGGCGGTCCTGGGTGTAACATCATAGTGCTTGTACTTCTTGTCCCACGTCTTCCTCTGAGTATCAATAAAAGGAGTGATGTAGTAGGTACTAACCCTGGATGAGCCACTTTGCCGAACCCTCTCTGGCTCTGGCATCTCCTGTATAGTTTCAGCAATGGTCTCCCGCTTAACAGAGCCTGAATCAACAACATCACTGGCGTTTCGATTATTCCTCTCGCTAATTTGAGCCGGTGCGGGCAGGCGTTCCAGTGGCATACTGACTGGTCGAGACACTTGTCTGGTGCGCTGGTGGCGCAGCTGTACCTTTGGTGCCACAGTGGTGGGAGAGGAGACGATGGTGCTGGGACGACCAAACACTAAGGTTGATCTCTGAACATCTCCTCCACTAGAAGCCTGGACCCCGTTGACTCTGTCCAATGTCGAGACCTCTGTTTTGTGTTTTTCTGGTCGGACCTCGTGCACCTCACCAAGGATGTGAGATGATGGGATGATGGATGAGTATCTTTTGTAGATTTTGGTGCTCTGAAATGATATTAAAACATATTAAAATAAATTACACTGTACCCACAAATATAGTTGCAACCTAGAGGAGTGGGATTTTTCATTTACTGTTCTGTATACATAAGTTGGGGTTTTTTTCTGTTAAAAAAAGAATAAAAAATACCAAATGTTTTTGATTACAATAATACACTGTATTAAAGTAGACTTTATTAATACTAAACTGCTGGGAAATATAATTTTGCAGGCACATATGGCCTCTTTTCACTTGACTGGTTACACCCTAATCACAGCATAAACAAAATGATTTAAATTTGGTTTTATGATAGCTTTAATCCCTCCTCACCTCTTTGATGTCAATCAGGGAGGTTGAGTGTCTGCTAAGCTGTCGAATCTTTTCCTGCGGGGTGAGTCTGGGGGAGGCCTGGCCAGCGCTGCTTGTGTCAGAACTAGGTAGGAAAGATGCATCAAAGACTGTCTGAAAGTGTTTCACCAGCTGCTCCACCATCAGTGCCTGGTAGGGGTAATCCACCAAGGAGGACAGAGACACCTCTGCATCTGTATGCTGTGGCTTCACCAGCGTGGGGCCAAAGATGATGCCAAGGTTGCTCGCAGTCATCTTGTTCTCCTCGGCCTGCTCTGAAACTCTGTGGGAATCAAAGAGTGATAACAGTTTTCATTCGGAAAACACGTCTTTCTGTGTCTGGTTCAAGTATTACTGTATCTGTTTAATAAAACAATACACTGAATCAAAATCAGACATAAAGTGACATTCTGTAGAGCATGCCAATTACATGTTTCTGTCATGTCGTGGTCTAAAAGTCCTGCAAATTGAGTAAGAACACCTAATAAGTTAAATTAAAGTAAATATATTCTATTTAGTTTTATTAATAGTGGCGTAGATTTAAAGTTGCGTGTAATGGGACTATAAACAGAGAACTCGCTTTGTGTTAGTAAGCCTGCTACTTCCTCTATGCTATACAGAAGTCTCTGCTTCCCTTTCTGTTATGAGGAAGTATGCGTATTACGCTAATTGTGAGGAACAGACAGAATTTACACTGTGAAATAACTCTGGATTTTAGTTTTCAGCCTTTACCTGTGTAGATGTGCGATCAGGTAGCGCAGAGTCCTGTAGTTGGCTGGGGGCAGCTGGCGGAAGAGATCTCTGATCTTAAAAATGACCCGGTTCAGCTGCATGCTCGGCCCACTCTTCTCTCTTGGCTGGTTGTTTTGAGCTTTATTATCAGCCTCTTCCACTATCACCCTCTGGCACTCTTTTGCCAAACCGATGACATCATTGTAGAATCGATAATAGATCAATGGCTCTGGTAACTGAGTAAAACAACCAAAGTGTTTTGAGTTTCTTTTAGCGGAAAAAGTCAATATCCTATCAAAGTCCTTTTATCATTTTACATGTACCCAAAAAACTAAATCCAAATTAAAGAAGCACAATAAAGTAAGACTAAAATCTAAATGATCAACTTAAGATTAACTTAACAATACTGCACACCATAGAAGCCCTTAAACATAAACAACCTTTAACTTAAGTGGCACGCTAATTCTCATAACCTCCGAATAAGTAAGAATTTCAGACCCACCTGTCTAAGGTAGAGCTTGAGAACATTGCTGATGTCGTGAGGGGAGTGATCAGACAGCTCAACCAAGTCCTTCCCATTTTCAAACGCCTGACAGAGCTTCTCAACGCGTGATTTGGCACCATTCACACGATAAATGCCCTGTGAGAGGTACACAGATCCGTGTATTTTTAACTCATAATCACAGAAAATGTATTTAAGGTCACACACAAACTTTTGTAGCTAAACTACAACACAATAAGAGATGAGGTTGTAAATGTAACCATCCCGGCATCACAGGGAAAAAAGACTTACTTTGATGTTGAGGGCACGACTCTCAATCTCAGACGTGCACTTCTTGATTATAAAGGGGATGCCATCTGGACTGTTTTTTGCTGCTTGGGCAAAATCTATACCAAACAGTTGTAGCCTGCCTTGTAGCTTTTTATGACCACACTGGATGGCAAGTGTCTCCAAACACTTCTTATGACAGGCCAAGGAGCACTGTAAGAGACAGATAGTAGGAGTCAAATAAAGTGACAGAATAATTCATTTGTGTCTTACCTTGAAGAATTGCAAAATACACTGATCCTCTATAAACACTTAATACACAAGATAATTATCGCAATGAGCAACTTTACTGTACCTCTTCGCACTCAGCTCCATGGAAAACGACCAGACTGTCACATTCTCTGCATTTAGACGGGGCTCGAAGTTTTCTTAGCTTATGGGTTTGAGCAGCTTTGGACATCTGAGCATTTCGGAAGGGACCAGGAGAACTGGAGGTCTCTGTCACCATCTCTGCCAGACCTAAAAACAGAACTGTTAACGAGGAAAGGAACTAACTCGACAAGTGACATCATTCAGAGTTATTATTAGAAGGGAAGCTGGCATTTACTTTAAAGCAAAAATATAAATAAACAAACAAAAACTAAAACTTGGTAAAGGCATTTAGACATGTACACTATGTTTTAGTTATCATAATTAATTTAAAATCTGCTGTTATGGTGGCTTTTTATAGTTTAAATAGGCTTTTTAACCATGCGCACTGAAAAATAGGGCAAAATGGCTCAGTGGTTGTTTAAATCCAGAGTAAGAACACAATGACTGGATGAGGTCAACACGGATACAGGAAGTGTTAGCTGAAACTATCAGCCAAAACTAACAAGACCTCTATCTGTGCAGTGCCACTGAGTAGAAAAAACATTTGGTCCATGCAGAAACCACTACAGATTTGGACTAGCAGAACACCGCCATGTGGAGCACATGATAAAGAGTTGTGCAATGGTTCCTAACCATTTCTCCTTCCCTTGCTAGACTTCCTTGTCACAAAAAGGTATACAATGATTACCTTTCCTACCTCCTGAGCAGAAAAGTACACAGAGAGCATATGGTGACAGGAACAAAACACACCCACAATTACAAACATATCTCACCATTGTCTGACGGGGATGGTGGCTCTCTGTCATCCAGATCATCAGCAGAAGACATGGTCCCAGTGGAAGGAGTTCTGGGCAATCGTCGCTTAAAGTCACCTGAACAAATTTGTACCAAAATGCTAAGTGAATATGTGAAAATTAAGTTCTACCACGCAAGAACAAAATCAGGGACACTAGATAAAAACACAAGCCATACATGCATATGTAGAATTACTACTGAATATTTCACAAAGTAAAGTGAACAGCTTAGCAAGAAGATATATCAGTCCCTTACACAGATCATGGTAAAAGCCATATCTGTTCACCTTCTCAGATCACTCAGACTGTGTCCAATATGATAAAAGTTTTATATTACTGTTGCGTTTATTCACATTTTCATAACAAGATCCTGAAATTCTAATTTCCCTGCCTAATGTAAGAATTTTCATTTACTACTTATCAAACACACACAAGACATTTATAATGAATTTACATAAAAGTTTTACATTTAAAGTCCTCTTACCTGGACTGGCAGTGGGGGAGTCCATGGACCTTGACTCACTGCTGCCTCCGGCACTTTCTGAGTCACTGCACATCCCACCCTGGCTCCCCTGACTACTTAAGGCCCATGCTTTCAGTGGGGCCTGGTTTCTCAGAGCTGCAAAAGTCCACACAGACACGCAGTCACACAAACAGAATAACAACAGAATCATAAAGCTACATGGCAGCCGCTCGTGAAGCGACATCTGTAGTGTCAGTTTTAGTTATTTTCAGAAACAAGCAGTTTACACAGATATTCCAGACTTATGGTGATTAAGCAACACACAACCCGAACTGTTTTGACTCCAGTCAAGAGAACATTTCCATGACTCAGAACACAGGGTAAGTCCCTGAGAGGTTCATATAAAGACATTCAACCTCTGGCAACAGTTCCAATCATTCTTAGCTTGTTTCTAAAATTGTATAGTTTCTAAAATAGTACATAGTTATGTTGGATGAAGGTTTATTTTAAAACTCCCTATGACAGCGCTAATGTGATACCAAGGGGGAAGTTCTGTGAATTTTGTTGTACAGACACATGCAATGGGCATTCTTGTTGACCGTTTTACTTTAAAATTCATCAGCAAGTTAAATAAACTCAACATGTGTTTCAATGTACCTTGTATGTCTGTGCTGCTGTTGGACCTGTGCTCGCTGATCTTTGCAGGCCGATGTATGGTACTGTCCGTTTCCTCTCCGCTTAACACATCACAAGAGGTGGTGGATGCCTGTGACAGGTTGCCGTGGGAGGAATGATAGCTGCCCACTGACCTTTTGCTGCCAAATCTGAGAAATAAAGTTGGTATTTAAGGCTTTTAATTATAACTTTGATAATGGTTTATTCAGCAATATTATATTTCAGTGTGTATCCATCGCAATTTTAGAGGACTGCTGATCAACACTAGTGACTCAACCCTTACTTTACCTGGCACATGAGTTTTTAGCTTTTCTAGCTAAGAATAGCATTGCTTAGATATTTAAGCCCACTTTTATCATGCGTTTTTTTCACAAGTAACTTGTGTGCTGGTAAAAACAGAAAGACAACATTAAGGAAGAGAAACTGAAATTAGGCCGAGCAGCAGACGGCTACAACACATAATGTCACGTTAAAAATGCCTTTAGAGAAATGCAAGCACAAACTTAGCTAAGAACTGAGTTCACATTCAAGGCAGACACCTCTTTTAGTCTGTAGCAACATCTATAATTTACTCAATAAGTAATGTAGCAACATCAATAATTGTTCTATAAACTTAGTGTTTAATGAAGGCGTTATTGTTTTCTTTGTGATAATGAGCATTTATCTATGGGAAGCTTATTCAGACAAACTACATAGAGTGTTGGAACTCCTCCAAACCAGAGCCATACTCTCACGCTTGCGATCTTCCCTCCTGCATTCAGCCCGAGCCACAGATATTTCCTGAGGAAGGGCAAAGAATTCAACACGCATTCTGTCTCTCCTGGTTTCTGTCTCTCGCTCAAACTCTGACTCACTGTTAACCCTTGCTGAAAGAAGAACTGAGTAACTTCCAAAGGGGTGTGAGCGATAGCAAAAGTTACTCTCAAAATCAGCTGTCCAAAAGTAAAGCTTCTGCTACAATGGCCAAAAAATGCAACACAACAAATATTTGTGAGACTACTTACAGACATTCAACTCAATTAAATCCAGTTGTCACATATTATGGCAGCATGTGCAACATTCTGTTCAATTACGACGAATGTTAAACTGCAATAAAGTATCACAAAATGCGTAACAAGCTGATTCTTAAAAGTATTTGTACAAAGCTAGGAAGTTTTGACCCTAAAAACATTCTTTTCATGTTATGCATAATCATGTCAAAGCCATTTTTAATATAAACTTTCCTTTAAGCTGACCAAATACATCATTAAAATAATTAAGCAGTAATTTCTACAGTATGAGTGTGCATTCATAGTCCTTCCTACCTTGTATTTTCGGATGAGATGGAGTCGGAGTGAAGATGTTCTTTAGGGAGATTTTTTGACAGGTTACGGACAAACACTGCATAGCATTTGCCCGGCTCATACAACTTGGCATTCTCACTCAGGGCCTGGTAGTGTGCAGGAAGTGACACAGTCTGTGTCTGCTGCATCTGAAACCAGTTCACTGTCACCTGAAACCAAAAAAAACAAAAAGAAAACCAAATGAGTCAGCAAATGAAACAAAGAAAGAGAGCTCAAGCAACTGTAAACAGTTAAAAAAAAAAAAAAGCTACCAAATCTGCATAGTGCTATGTGAAAAAGTAATTTTGCTTTGTTAAATCATAAATGAACTGTGATTAACCAGAATTTTTACAAAGCTGAGTTTTCACAAGCCACACCCAGAGCTGATTACTGCCAGACTTACTAAATCAACAGAGATCATGCCACAATCTAAAGAAACTTAAATAACAGATGGTAAACCAAGTCACTGGCATCTATCAGTCTGGAAATACAGAGCCATTTCTAATAATTTGAGACTCCGGTGAACCATAATGAGAGCCATTATCCACAAGCAGAGAAAAGTTGGAACTGTGATGAACTTTCCCAGTGAGTGGCTGGTCGACCAAAATTACTCGAAGAGTAATCAACAACCATCCATGAGAGTTCCAATCCTGACCAAAAAGAACATATGGCTTATCTCACATTTGTCCAAAAACATCTTGATGGCAATCAAGACTGGGAAAATATTAAGTTGAAACTTCCAGAATGTTTGTGTACCCCTACAACTAATAGCATTTCATAAAAACAACACAATGTCAATAGTCAAACACAGTGCTAGTGTGATGGTCTGGGGCTACTTTGCTGCTTCAGGACCTGGAAATCTTAGCATAACTGATTGGACCACAAATTCTCTACCAGAAAATCCTGAAGGAGAATATCCAACCATCAGCTTGTGTGCTCCAAAACACTGCATCAAGTCCACTTCTGACTGGCTCAAAAAAACCAAAACAAACCAAAATGAAGGATCTGGAGGAGCCTAGCCAAAGACCTAAATCTGATTGAGATGCATTGGCATGATATTAAACGGGCCATTCATACTCCAAAACCTTCCAATAAATGATTGAATTTTAAAAATTCTGCCACAATTCCTCCAAGACGATGTGAAAGACTCTTTGCCAGTTATCGAAAATGCTTTTCCCATTACAAAAAACAAATAATGGGCATTTAAAAAACCTAATATTTTTTATTTAGCGACGTCATCTTTGGGTCTAATACTAAAATCTATTTGATGTATTTGAAACATTTAACTGTGACACTTATGCAAAAACCAGACAAAGGGGGGCAAATAGGTTTTCATGCTACTGTATAATGATTATGAACATACTTGGACTCGTAGTCCAAATAAAAAAACAGCCAAACACTGGCTAAACGTATATCGAGCAAGCTTTTACTACTTCGAGACCTTTCTGAAATTCGATTTGTTTACCCAGTACTGTGGGTAAACCCTCTTCTTCATATCTTCATATTTCAACCCTCTTCTAAAAGGCATCTAAAATAATCTTTTAATACACAATTCTTTTAAAACTAAAGGACAGTACATAAGACAGGTATCAGTTATATAGTATTCAAGCTACTTGTATTTTTAGAGTTATTATGGAGAAACATTGTAAAATTAAATCACACAGAAAGAAACCAAACTCTAGCTTTCATGAAGGCTTGTCAGTTAACCTGAAAGTGATAGCATATTTAAGATTTACAGTTTCATTTTGTGGTGTACATATACGTTTTTTAAACAGTGAGTGTACAGTCTGAATTACTCTTTCAAAAATATAAACTGCTTCTCACAGCTTTTAGTGTGAGGTCACACTGGAAGATCATTTCTCGGATCTGAGTCAGAATAGTGCTCTTTGCATTAGCCAGATCCATTCTCCTGATCCCTGCGTCAGATATACAGTTCTGGTACTGGCCAAGAGCCTCCTCCGCCTACCCAAAACAATGGACAGAGAATAGTGTTAAGGGTAGAGAAGAAAAAATAGATTGCACAGAAAAATTACTGTCCATACCAAATAATGTGACACCTGTTATTTTCTCTGTTTTTGTTTCTCCTGCCCACCTTTTGTAGAGCCTCCTCTTCTAGCTTTCTCTTCTTCTCCAGCTGTTTGTTTCCAGCATTAGACTGATCCTCCTGAGAGCGATTTGCTGCTGACTGGGCTTTTTGGTAGTCCTCCCTCCTCTGGGTTTTCAGTGTTCGTGCCTTACGCAAGGTTGCATCTGCCTCTTGCTGCCAAAGCCACACAGATCAGCCACAAAGACCATGTGATTAAAATGTGGCATATGTGTTCAAAAGTTATCATAAATTTAATCAGATACACCGAGGTTCGTCTGTTGCCAATGTCTAGAAAACTGGACATTTTTCTATAATAGAAACACTAAATTAGTCACTGATGACCAATCTCCTGGCAGGTTGACAACATTGCAACATGCTCTGTGGAATGCTCACCAGTCTGTAACACAACAGTGGAGAACTTCTACTTAGCTAAGAGTAATTATCAAACAGCATGTATCTATACAGTGATTCTGTAAATACCATTTTCTTTTGCTCCCTCTGCCACTGCTCCTTGATTTCTTTCCTCAGTTTATCCAGTTCATTTTTGCGAGCCACAAGAGGCTGAGAAAAAAGGAAAGTCATCAATTACACTTCAGTATTACTTGTTAATAAGAACTGGGAAAAGAACACACAATTTGTATATACTAATGTACTTTTACAAATTATTTTATGCAATGAAATAACCCAACAGATATTCTTGGCTTTGTTAGGGACAAGATAAAGTGGTGAAGGTGACGGGCCATAATTTACTTCTTTTCACTCCTACCTGTATGAATTTATTGGTCTGAAGAGTCATGGAGGTTTGAACGAGCAGCTGGTTGTACTCCATGTCTTTCTTGAATGTAGAAACGTAGAGATCACTCAATGGCATGTAGTCCTTCGACAAATGAGAAATATTTATACATAAGTCTTTGGGGTCACTGTATAAGATTTAAAAACCAAGAAAGCGTGGCTAAACAGTTACCTTTTGACTGGCCAGTGTTTTTGCAGACTCAGCCATTTTGGCGTAGCTTTTAGCATTTTCAATATCTGAAAAATTGAGAATTAAGTTAAGACTGCTTAATAAGAAATCACTCAACAGAAATATCTGCATATATTTCATAAATAGATAATACATAATGTCTTTAAGGATTAATAAAGTATTAAGTATTATAGCCTCCAGAGCCCTAGTTAATCTGTAGTGCTCTACAGCCTTACTTTTTGTTAATGTAATTGTCTAATATTTGATAAAGAATGGCCTACTCACAATAAGGATGGTAGATATTCTTTTTTTAATTACTTAAATGTACAAATAATTTTAAGCAAAACATTAAAATGATTTTAATCATTGAGAAGTCTAAATGGAGAGAGTACCAAAATCTAGCGTTCCCCTGAGTGTGAGGAAAGCCAAATTTTATGAAATATAACACCGGAAACAGTTTTCCAGGATCTCCTCTAGCTTTGTCCATGGGTCAGTTATACTTTACTGTTAACTCTGTTTGTCTTACTGTACCTGCAGGGCAGATGGTGTGGACTTTTACTGGCAGCATTTTTTTTTTTTCAGGAAAAAAAATCTAATATAATGCCCTACGCCCTGTGCAGTAATCCATTGTTTCCAACCTAATATACTGAAAGTAGTCTCACCCATGACTAGCCGTTTTTCCATCCAGGCCAGAAGATCTTTGATGTATTTGGAGCAGGTCTTGGCATAGAGTAGGGCCGACTCAACTCCACTGTCATTCTTCAGCAAGGTCAAGTCAACTTCCTCCTCTCGTGACTGTGACACTTCTGAGCCTGTAAAGTCAACAGAAGAGAGATATCCCTATGAGTTAAGTAGTATCTCAAAATATCTCAATGCTGGGTTGATGAAACTCACTTTTACTATCCAGCAGACGTGTGTGTGGGAGGTAAATGAAGGGGGGAAAAAACAACAATGAGGTCAGCGGCGTTGTCAGCGTAGGTGGATATGAAAGGACTAGGCATCGTTTAGAATAGTCTAAGAGCAGCGTTTTCTTTGTACTGGTTACACTGTACAACCTTTTCTAGCTACCCGCGATCTGATTCAACACAAATCCCATGTGTTTCCCATCCCACACAGAACTACTCTTTAGCAGGCAAGGAATGTCAGATATGTGGATGGAGAGGGGAAAATGAGGATGTAGTATGAAAAGAGCAGCAGAAATAACACGGGTGGAAGCAGAGGTTTTAAGGCGGGTCTACCTCAAACACTCAAGTGTCCAAACTCTAAATCACTCTCCTAAAACACAGACTGACACTTCAGGCTGCTCTGACAGCAACCATTAAATGCTTGGTAAAGAAGCCATTAATAGCTCTTACATATCAGTGTGAAGTTATTTTATATTCATTGGACAGAGATAAATGATGAAACATGAAAAACACTTACCCACAAGCTCACTTTTCTCTGAGACATATCCCTCGGGATCCACAGAGAGGTTGTCAGAAGACTGTGAAAAAGACATTTCAGATTATAAGGAGGGAGCAGCAGACATACAATCAAAGTCAGACATCAGAGGCAGCTGGGTTTTCAACAACCCAATTAAATACAGAAAGCAAGTCTTTGAGGCTTTTTTACTTGGAGGCGGGGTAAAATTGCTGCTTTAAGTGCACCCCTTTGAAAACTGTCACCTTCAGAACAAAGCCTTAGAAAAGATATATGGAAAGTGTGTAAGCTGGGAAAAGAAAGATAGTGTCTCACCCTGCTTCTGTTTTTCTGGGGGATCCCCAACCCTGGGCTGCTGTCCACATCTCCCATAAGGAAGTCAGAAACTCTAAAGGTATATATAATTGTGTATGTATATATATATCAGAATCCAGTTTAAAGAAAAGCAGTAAATGCCTGTGGTCAAAAATGCAATCTATTCAATAACAAAGCAAATCTGACAGATAGTATTTATACCATATCAAAAACAAAATGCAAACCTGCTATTCAAAACACATGAAAGAGAAAATTATAGCTTCACAAAACCAACAAGTTGCTGTCTTGATCTCCAAAATCAGTCCAAAAAAGTTATAAAACCTAGTATTGCTAAAAAAGTAAACAAGCATTGTACTCACACATTGCCGAATGTGAATGCCAAAGTGTCAATGGACGTGTGTATCTCGGCAAATATAGTTTTTTTATTCTCTGGGTTCACTTCCTTGAAGTTAATGGCTGTGGAGAGTGACAGACAGGAACTCTGGTCAAACAAAATGGAATTACAAACTAGCTTTTGTATACACAATCAATCAACAAAAGCATTGATACAACTGAATCTATATGTGGCTAGATGACAAGTTCACAACCTCCAAAGCAGAAAACAAATGTGAAACAGATCAAATGAGTAACGTGTGAAGAAAATTCTGAGATTAGTATTAAAAAGCAACAATGGTGAGCAAATAGGGTCTTATTTTTCCTGTGCAAGAATAGTTATGCTATTGCAGGAAGTGTTTATGCCTTTATAAGTGTAAGTAGCTTCAAGTAAGTGCTGAAATACTCGAGGGTGTATAAAAAGTAAAGTAAAACAAGGTCAAGAGTTTGAACAGAAATGTTGAGAGAACAGCTTGAAAACCGTGTTAAGAGTAGAAGCATTCAAACACAATGACATGTGCAGTCTGCATATCTCCCTACCCAATCAAATTGTCTTCCTGGAACAGGTTCAAAAGTCTTCAGAGTTTAATATTCAAAGAATTTATGAAAGCAATTGAAAAAAATTCTTCCTCCATTCAAAGGTGTTAATATCCCTGGGGCCATCTTTCACGCTGATCATTCACAAAAAAATAATCAAAATACACACACACAATCGCATTCCTTCCTTTGTGATCTGGTAAAATGTCCTTTGGCTCTAGAAATCCATCCAAGATTGACAAATCTTCGACAAAATGCACACAGAACTTTCTTTCTCATAAAACACTTAACTCAGCGAGAACACGCTTGCAGAAAATAATCAGGACAGCTAAAGGCACAGTCAGTGAAATCTGACTGAGCTGAGTACTTCCTGTCTGCCCCACAACAGGAAACACTCACACAGCTTGAGTTCTGTGACTTGTAGCAATATATTCAACACTTACCTTTTCTCGCTGCCGCCTCAGTTGTCTAGCAACTGGGACCAAAAATCTCTAAACAGATCTCGTTTCCTGAACGCTTTCTATATTTTGTGCTTTCATTTTCTCATCGTGAGTAATCTCCATCCATGCCAGTTGTAAAAGCATAACTATTAAGTCCCGGCTTATGAAGAAGCACAGAAAAGTCACGGCATCCTGGCTTGAAGAGGCAACCCCATTTTCCAGGGAGACACTCGAGGACACCAGAAAGAGAGGAGGTGTGGTGTGAACCTCCCTACCATGCACCTCACTGGCCCTGAATGCTAGCGTACAACTCAGCGCGGACTTCTTCCTCAGGACATCCTGTGGGTCCTTTAACAATGATTCCAGAGCTCAGCCCCCCCTTGTCAAACTGAAATATGGAAACTGCATCATTCAAGTGCAGGGCCCATTGTTTTCTCATGTTTTAGCTGTAAGTGGGAACAAAAAGTATGCTCAAGCTGGTGTATCATTCTGACTTTAGATGTCTTGGTGTTTCTTTTGGAAGCACATCACCGATGTTACTTGACTGCAACTACCTCTATTAGTAGGTAAAACTAAAACAACAACTGTGTTTAAATCCAA